>VRLP01000233.1:0-283021 GCA_009660295.1 Lophius piscatorius
TTTTTTATTTATGCTTTTATCTGCTTTTACTTTGTAGCACTTTGAGATTTGATCCAAATGTAAAGTGCATTATAAATTAAATGTATTATTATTATTATTATTAAACCCCTGCGTTGTACAAGCAATCCTCTACAAGAACTCCTAAGAATGAAATTTGAGGTTATGTCCAAAAAACCCCCAGTATTTTTTCATAAAATAGCTCCTCCAGTGAGTAAAATATGAACTATTAGAGAAAAACATACTCATACTCAATATAGATCTCCTCGAATTCATTCATATGAACCAAAATCAGACTAAAATGGGAGCGGCGGTTGAGAAATTTTTGCCCAAAAACTTTTGCCGATAAAGCTCCACCTAGTGACAGAACTATACAACCAACCTTTCAACAAATTTAATATGATCAAATAGTTTTTCAGCTATCGCCTTAACATGAAGGACAAGAAGATTATTCGGGGATATAATGACAGCACTGTCTTAGGTTTACGTGGACCAGAGAGAGGAACAGAATGTGCCTCACTGAGCAGCTGAAATGATCGTTTACCAAAACCTTTGTTTGATCCACTCACCTCATCCCTCGAACAGAAAGTTAATATTTTCTCACATTATTACAAACATGATAGCTTAATTGTTACAAATGGAAGCTTGTTCATTGAGTTGTGAAATGATCAGAATTATATTTTGCATAACGTCGACCTCCTCTCAGCGGCTGCCAGAGTAAACAGGAACTACACTGGGACGCTCCGGGCTGTATGATTTGGAGTGGATGATAAGGAGGACCATAAAGACACACCTTACAAAAACAGGTTTGACCACTAAAACTCACCACCCGTTCAAGCTCGTTCTAATCTTTACGTGATATTTCCCAACGAGCAGTACACTGTGAGCGAGCGTCACCTGTGAAGGCATTTCAGAGCCCAGGTTTTCACATCAAACACGTCACAGCTCATTAAAGAGGAGCAGATACGCGTCAGTAACAGAAGCACATTCAGGCTCAATGTGGCAAAGACCGGCATAACTCCAGTAACATGTGCACCTGTGTATTCCTGTGTAGCGTCTAGAGGATCGATCCATACAGTGATGCTCTCGGCAGGAGCGACCTTCCCCTCCTGCACATTCTCTAGTATGTCGGAAGGAATCTCGTGGCTCCAGGTTACTCTGTCCTCCGTGTTGTCATGTTCCTCGCTGTTAATCTGAGAACAAACACATGAGAGAGACCCGTCAGTCCTGTACCTTAACAATGTTCCAAGCCTCAAACTGTCTGAGAGCTCATCTCACACAGCTGCATTCCAGTCCAGTCCAGACTAAAAACCGTGTGTTGCTGTGTGAATAAAAGGAACAGGTCAAATGGCACCAGTTGTTGATCTCACCGTGAGTGCAGGGTAAGTGTTCTTTAAGAGGTTGAACATCTTTCTGTGAGACTGCAGGTCACCCAAAGTCAGAGGCTCATTGACTCCTTCTTTTGTTTTGCCCTTTGACTCCTCCTTCAGGCTTTTTTCTTCATACACTGTCTTCACCTAGGGGGGACAAAAAAATAAAAATATATAAACGCGACTCACACGCTGATCCAGTTTCGAGGCTCCAGATGCACCATATTACTGACTGCTGTATTCCACAGGGCCTAGTTAATTGCTGTATTTCCTGCTGGCTCACTGTTAAGCTGTGTGATTTCAACTCATAGTGTGCGAATTAAACGTTTGCGGAGAGTCGTGATCCAAGTGCTCACACTGCACGGTCCAATTGTCACGCGTGACTTGAATGCTCACACTGTACAGCCCATCGGCTTCTGCAGCCCGTTGCGGCTATTGACAATTGTCAATAAGGTTTCGCTCAAACACTCCGAGGTAGAAAGAAGTTTAGTGCTAGCAACATGCTAACAAGTCAGAAACTAGCTGTCTTGATCATTTTGCCATTCGGTTTGCTGAAACCTCTTAAACAAGACGCTGGCGTATCTGGACTTGTAGGTGTCTAGGAGGAGGTGGGAAGTATGGCTGGTCCATTTAGCAGAGAGATTTTGAGGTAAGGTTGCTACGTTTGAGGTTATAGAGTGATAACTTGATAGATAACAGCGCTCTGACAACATTACCTAATAGCCTGGGGTTTTTTTAGACAAGTGACGACTATCAGGTATTTTCTAACTTCCAGTTCAGAATTCTGATCTAAGAAGAAAACTCCGCACAGACCGTTAGATACTATTTAAAGTGAACATTGTGATGATGAATCAAATGTCTTGCATAACATTTCTTCAATGAGTTGTGTAATTACCTCTTTGCCACCGAGCTCTGCTGCCTCCACTGCAACAGCCAACAGCTCCCTCAGGTCCACGTCTTTCTTCTGCCTGCAGAGATAAGGAGGCAGAAGAAGAATGTGTGAGAACAAGATCTCCCTGCATCCGTTTCATGAATGAAAGCCTGGTTTTATGCAGTTGGGGCCACAGCGATCAAGCCATTCAAATAAATGTGAATAACAATTTCAAAGGCTTTTTCTGACACTTTTTCATCCTACCATTACAGCACTAAACTAAGTGTAGCAACTGCAAAATAATATGAATATAGGTTGGTAAGAAGACCCTTTTATTACCACTGCCATGTTTAAAAATAGATTAAATTTGGATGAGGGTTGATTATATTATCAGATCACCTTTCATGGGCATCCTGACAAAACTTTCACAGCCTTTTAGCACTTGGAGATTTGATCCAAATGTAAAGTGCATTATAAATTAAATGTATTATTATTATTATTATTATTATTATTACACCTTATAGTGAACCTGGAAATGTGGAGCACGACAAAGCTTTTTGTTAGAGATGTTCCATGTGTGTCCCCAACATTTAGAAACTCGTTAACTCACATATATCTGGCAATATGCCCAATTATGATTAATTATCATAATAATCTACAGCATAGCTTGGCCACTTTGGACAATACTGGTTTTAATCCATCTTTTGGATTACAGCAGATGATGCTCAACAGAGCAGGAGGAGCAATGGGACGTAGCAACCGGGGCAGATATGATGTCGTCACCTCCTTCTTACTTGATTTTCTTCTTTCCAAGCATATACATTAACAGAATTAGAAACATAGTTAAGTCTGGGCCCACTGGGAGTTTAACTAACGCAACCACAGTATTACGCATTATTTTGAACATGTTGCATAAGGATGTTAGAAATTGATTCATCATCCCCACAAACCACTTCAATAATGTACAAATCCACAAAGCAGTAGCTATAATAACGTATGTAAGTGGATTTTTATATTATTTAACACTTATGGTGATGAGTGTGCATTAAATTATATATTTATTTTTTTATATACACTTTATATTTTTCTTTATTTCCATTTTAAATGTGTGTTTATTGCTGCGCAGCATTTAGAGTGGAAGGACAAAGATGAATTTCATTGTACTGGGAAACTTGTTTTAACATTATAAATTAAATGTATTATTATTATTATTAACTTTGCATATGACAATAAAGGCTTTGACATAGGTATCCATTAGCTTTTAAATGCTGGAAATCTATAGAAAAATGACTTGCATAAAACAGTTCTGGGTTGCCATAGCTGTCAAGTGGACTGTGAAGAAACCCCTTATCACAGCTATCAGCAGCCTGAGGTATGACCCATCTACATGTAGTGTGTGAAATTCATGAGCATCTAGCAGTACAGTCCCAGATTGCACATCAGCTCAACCCTCCCCCTATAATAGTGTCTAAAGCGTCAAACTGAGGTGCTCAGTAAAATACAGCCTGAATGTTAGATGACAGATAACAAATATTTGCTCTCTATTTGTCGTTGTGTTGACAGTTCCGCCAGTTCCCTTCTTAATTGGGGAGAGGAGGAGAGAAGGCAAAAGGAAGCATTGAAGTCCAGGGTGGGGACTGTAATGCTGACAGTTGGAGTCATGAGTCACCTTTGACCCTGATCCTTTTGGATCTTGTTTATAACCTCCAATAAGGAAGGAGGTTTTGTTCTCACGCCGGAACCTTTCTCTATCTAATTGTTTATTACAAGATTAAGGGAAAAACTAATGGACTAATCTGCACAAAATCATACCCAGAGGTAGGTTTTGGCAAAATGATTAAATTTTGGTGACAAACATGGTAGCGCAACATGGCTGCATATTTGCAAAGGATCTGCTCCCTCTGGAGGGATAAAAGCCTTTTATTGTGATAATGTTTAAAAAAAGAATCCTGCTTATTGGATTAGAAATGTGAAAGGTAACACTAGTCTTCTTATTCTGTAAGAGGTAATGGAACGACCAGCCCCACAAACAGACACTGTTGGATTGGTATTAAGTGAGAGGCACTGCTGGATAGCAATGAAGTAATTTTAATAAAGTACTATACTTGAGTACAATTTTGTCGTTGATGTCTGATTTGTCTCCCGATACTTACATACAGTGGTGGAGAATAACAAAGTACATTTACTGAATAAGCATTTTAGTTTATTACCATTTCATATTATGAAATACTCCTACTTCAGAGTGAAATATTTTACTTTCAACTCCACTATATTTGTCTGACAGCTGTAGTTACAAGTTACTTTTTAGGAAACAATTTGTATCCACTTCTAGTTCTCACAGGACAGTGATAGTATGAACAGAGGACCATAAATTATCAACGGAATAAACTTCTCAACAGCAAAAATGCAGTCAGATTACCACTTCATTAAATATACGAGTACTTTTTCCTAAATATTTTAGTTATAATATGCTAATGTACTTAAACACTTTTACCGAAGTAAGGTTTTGAATGCAACTCTTTTTTATAGTGAAGGATTTTAATAGTAGGGTATAAGTGTTTTACTCAAGCGAAGCATCAGAGTACTTCATCCACCACCGATGAAAGGTCACCTGCAGAAACATAAACTGAACCTAGAGTGAATAGATTAGGTTTTAAAATGAGGCAAGTAGCTCACCTGAAGGCTGCATACCGGCTGGAGATGACTCCCGCATACATGTGGTAGATGACACCGACAGCAAGTAGGCAAAACACGGCCACACCGAGCGGAGACAGTCGGATACCCATCGGAGCCATTAGAGGAATAGACTGTGTGGCAGTCTGGACTGGATATGGGCTGGCGTTAGCTGACGTGGCTTCACCGTCCCTGGAGAGTACAGTAGCGAACTGCTGCTCCCACCTGCCGTTTGGTTTTCAGGTAAACACAGCGACTGCCATGAAGCCAAAAACCGGAAGCGGACAAACTGGAGCTGTCAAACAACCTGGCTAATTAAGAGTAACGTTTAGCATAGTCCTCCGACTCGCTGACGAATCTCATCAACAAAACGACAGTCACTGCCGGTAATAACCACTTGCCCTGCGTTGGACAGTTGGTATTAGTCCTGATTAAACTCGTTAACGCGAGAAGAGCGTTCACGGGTGTCCAAGGAATCACAAACAATCACATCTCTGTTCACTCCGTTACTCCCGAGCGTCCACGGCACAGGAGTCACAGGAAAA
The DNA here is from genome assembly GCA_009660295.1 of Lophius piscatorius. Lineage (NCBI taxonomy): Eukaryota > Metazoa > Chordata > Actinopteri > Lophiiformes > Lophiidae > Lophius > Lophius piscatorius. The sequence continues at coordinate 5,457 of VRLP01000233.1, forward strand.
GTGAACACTTCCGGGTCATAATTCTTGAAATCCTCGCATTTCATGCAATGATTTTATAACAACAATGATTACAGAAAAATAATCATTTAGAAAGTGTATTTGCATGGGGCCGAAACCAACCTCTGAGCCTACTTTGTGTCCACCTCAATCACTAATGTCATAATGTGGGTGAACTTTTACTCTTGATGACAAAAGTTGCGTCATTTCCGGTTTCTTTACAGTGTGAAACATCAACATCAAAACGGCATATTTTATATGCATATTCTGGGTCACAAACTAACCGGGTGAAAACATAAACTCCTCATTCCTTGGTGGTAATATAATAATCATAAAAATAACTTTATTTTTATAGCACTTTTCATAGAAGAAATGCAGCCCAAATGCCTTCACATACAATTTAAATGAAGATTAAAATAAAACATTTTGAAAATAAAAACATGGTAAAACATAATCCAAAACAAATTATAAACAAGTTTGTAAAACTCCCATAAATATAATAAAATCATATAATAAAAGTAGGAATATGAAAGACATAGAATGCTTAAAACTAGAAAAAGACTAGAAAAAGAACTCAGCGAGCGCAAACCTCTGCCAAGGCACCCAGCTCTGATCTCGAGGACATGCCTAAACCTACCACTGGGTAAAATTTAGTGCAAATCCATCCTGTAGTTTTTCAAATGAAACAGAAAAACAAAAAAACGCACAGGTGTGAAAATATAACCTCATTGGTGGAGGTGAAAAAAAAATGCAGATAAAAACATGACCTCCTTCCTTGGCGGAGGTAATAATAATAATAATAATATTTTTAATTGATAACAAATTTGGTTAGAAAACGCAGGGGACCGGGCAAGTGCAGAGCTAAAGCCTGATGCAAATAAAAAAGTTTTAAGCTTTCTTTTGAAAACATTCAGCGAGCTAGCTTTTCTGATATCTTGTGGAAGTCTAATCCACAAATGTAGAGCATAGCTCACAAAAGTTACATCTCAGGTTTTCCCCTGGCTGTTGCTAGGAACCTCTAATACGCCTGGATTGGGATGATCCCAGGTTCTAGATGGAACACAGTTTACCAGAGAGTATATGTAGCTATGGAGCTGGGTCCTACTCTGTTCAGGTTAGTGGAGAGCAGCTAGAACTGGACTATTGTACCCCCTCCTCTTGGTTCTGGTTAGTGGGTGAGCTGCAGAGTTCTGGATGAGCTGGAGCCTTTTTATCGTTTCCTTTGGGAGACCTGTCAAAAGTGCATCACAGTAATCCAATCGGTTAGAAATAAAGGCATGAATAAGCATTTCAGCATCTGCCTGATCAAGGCTGCACCGTGTCCATGTTTCTAAGGTGGAACAATTAGGTTTTTGATCACCTTGTTGATGTGGGCCTTGAAACTCAGGTCTGACTTGAATATAACCCATAGACCCATCCCCTCTGAATATATCCCCGAAAAGTCTTGGATATTATGGAATCGTCATCGCCCCTGCGTCCTCCGCAGATTCTTTGTGTTAGCACGATAACTCAGAAACGATTTCATGGATCACTTTCAAATTTTATACCCACACATACCTTATTGTGAGGAAGAACTGGGTGGATTTTTGGAAATATCGATTGAATATTTCCAGCATTAACTTAATTAATTAATCTCCAAAACTTTTTTGGACCATAATTTCTCGACCGCTCAAATTTAGTTCAAATTTTGTGTATATGAATTGACTTGAGGAGATCAATCTTCTTTGTATTATATTTTCCTCTAATAGATCATATTTTATTCACTTCGGGGAACAATTTTACAAAATTTTTTTACTAATTATCTGTATGTACATTTTCAGGAAAATTGTGAACAAGCACGCACATTTGAGAAAAAGCAGTTGGCTGGAAACAAATTTAAAAAAAAGCTAATGCAGGAAAGAGATAAAGCTAAGAAAAAAGCTAATTTTTCAGGTTAAATAGTAGATATAGAACAAAACAGGAGTTTGAGAAATAAGGCTTTTAATCTGAACAAAAAGTGAAAAAAATAAAAGGTATTTCCAACAAAAGATTTAAAAAAAAACAGGAATGACAGCAGAAAGTTGTGGAGGACATTAAACAAAATCATGGGTAGAATTTCTCTGACTGTGGCACCATATGTAGAGCATGAAGGGGCTTTCGTCAATAAACCTGATGAAATTGCTAAATATTTGAAGAATTATTTCAAAAACAAATAAGGGTCTATTCCCACTTCTCATTTATTCAATCCAGGCTTTTCAAACAGTGTATTCCCAGAAAGGTGTGAGGATCCATAGTTCAAAGAGGACCCCTTAGACGGACAGTTGGTCCAGAGATGCATGCAGGAGAAAGAGACACCATCCATAGGTAGTCAGGCTACACTTAGGAGACGGCGCTGAAAAGCCAAGATAGTCTGCACCTCATCCCTAAGAGAGGCTTTGGGAGGACGACGACTCGAGACGACAAAGTTAAATCAAAGATGGAGGAGGCGAGTCATATCGCCACAGTCCAGAAAATGCAGCACAACAAAGTCAAGGCAGAGGATTGGACTCCCAGTCCCAGTAACTCAGCAGGTATGCTAAAGATGCCATTAAGAATCATTGTGCTGGGGGGTGGGATCCCCACATGGGAGAGAACGGTCTTAAAGCTCTGGCAAGATTACAACCCATGAGGATCATACGTCGATCTGAAGGCCAACCTAGATGGGCTAAACAATGACCTACAGAATGACTATGATTATGTTGAGGAAGTACATGATGTTGAACTGATTCTAGTGCTAAAAAAACCCCACCAACATAAAAGGCAAAGACGGTGTATTTAACTGGCTGACCTGGTGGATTGAGGTGATGGATGGGTAGAACGGAGGAATAATCACCGCTTGGGTTAGTCCCCCCTGAGAGGTAAGACCCCCTCGTAACGCTCACTGCAAGAGTCCTTGGATTCCACAATGTTCTGGCAGACACACAAGTCCACCACCAAGACAGATGAGAAGAGTTAAGGCAACAAGGCAAAGTTAATGGTGAACAAAACCATCTGATAGAGAAGATGAGCACAGAATAGATGATTCCGGGCCAGTATTACCATCTCTATATAGGGAGTTGAAGCCTGTCGTTGGGGCTCAACTACCGTACTCTGCTGTAGTACATGTGGCTGTATCAGAACATACCGGTCTCAAAAACTTGTCTGAGCATTAGAGAGAGACAATGGAGGGCATGGAGATCGGTTTGTTACGCACCACAGAACCACAGGAGGGTGGAGGAGAGCGGCGGTGAGTGGAAATGGACTGAGATCCGGCCGCCTGCCTTGGGAACGAACAGAGAGAGCAGTAACAACATTCCTACACGTGTATCTGTGGGCCGATGGTCAAACTCTTGAACTCTCTCCCACAGACCGTTCGGGAAACTGACTCTCTCCCGACCTTCAAATGTCATCTTCTGAGACTTGTCTGTTCTTTGTAGTCACTGTTTGGACCTTTTAACTATTCGTAGCATCTCTTTTTACTAATGTCCTGATATTTGTTGTTTTACGGTTGTATCTGTAATAACGTGAAATGTATTATTATTATTACCTATTAATGGAGACTATTTAGCCGACCCATCAGCGCCGGCCCCCTCCCCATCACTAGAAACAACTTCTGCGAGTCCACTGGAATAGGTTCAGAATTTTTTTTATCAAAATAAAGCATTCTCCAGAGGAACATTTGCATTATTACAGGACAGAAAGAACACAGAATAAGCAGTAACTCGAGTTCTTGAAATGTTGATTATTGTAATTGTTAGATTAAGGAAGGATGGCTTGATATTTCTGAGGAGCCTCCGCCATGAGAGGATAGTGGTTCTGAATTCATAGTATTTCTCATCAGTAGGACATGATTTTCTTTTTTTGAGTCAGTGTTTCAGATTTGCATAATTCTTCAGTTCCTCTGTTTCAAAGTAACACAAAGGAGGTGCAGTCACAATACACCGCTTCTTCCTCCTTTCTCCTCTTCCTTGTATCTACTGGCAGACATCTTCACAGCCCTTTGATTGGCTTATCTCGTTGTCCTCATCCTTACGCTCCTTCCTCTGATGCATCTTTATCTTCTCTTTCATTCACTTTCCCTCTTCTCCGTCTTGCTCTGCTGGCCATTTGACAGCGATGTGATACGTATTCAGCTCTTCCTCGGATAACAAGTCTGGAGCGCAGCTCATCAGGTCACGACCCCGGAAGGATTTTGGGAAGGCAATGACGTCGCGGATGCTGGGAGCCCCGACCATGATGGAAACCAGCCGGTCCAAACCTAGAAGAGGATGGAGGAGCTGTTAAACCACCACACTCACACTGACAATTTTCAACGTCAACCCTGATGTCAAATTCTAATGTTCATATCTTCGTTGCAGCAGAAACACTTTGTGTCCCATGACATTAAAGCTAGGGTGCGCCACAACAGATCATCCGTTTCCATCTTGCCCTGTCCTCTGTATCTAGGGAGACCTGCTGCAGTCTAGACCTTTCTCCGGCTGATAAGGTGTGGAGCAATATGAATCACCAAATATAAACAGGGAAACTCTGAAGAAAGCTGAACACCAGATGACGATTGGACAGACTTTCACTTTCAAACTTCACCAGTTAGTGTCCTCTGGTGCTGAACCCTTGCTGAGTGTTGTTGATAGGCGGCGCCACACAACGGTGGACACGCCCCCATATTTACAATGAAGTTTATGATCATTGATCATTAACATTGTTGTCTCATAAATCCTTGCATAAGTCAGAGCTGTGGTTGTAGTCAGTCTCTCTCACAGATAACTGTTACAGCTGATTCTTGGTCTGCTGGATGGCTTGAAGGATAAACCTTACCCAGAGCGATGCCTCCGTGTGGTGGTGCTCCAGAATCCAGAGCCTCCAGCAGGTGGGAGAGGAGTCTGGGATCCTCCTGCAGCCCACACACACACACACATACACACACACACACACACACACACACACACACAAGTCGAGGTTACATGTAACTGACTCAGCCTAGTTCCACATGTAGGCAGGACATTGACAGACCGTATTACTTACCTTCAGGATGTTCTTCAGGACGTGAAGCTGTTCCGAGGCTTTGTGAATGCGGATGGAGCCTCCACCAATCTCACAGCCATTCAACACCAGGTCATAGTGCTGACCACGTACCTGGGAAGGACAGAATACTTATGAATATATACAGGGAAGGATTTAGAGGGGTGGTATAGGGTGGCAGTTGCTACCCCTAGAAGTAGCAATATGATTATTTCTACCAACTGAACACATAATTGGACAATAAGAAAGTTTTGTGTGAATCTGGGTGAATACCTTGTGAGGTTCTGTGTACAGTAGCTGGGTGTCCTCTGGCACGGGGGCAGTAAACGGATGATGGGCCGACTCCAGCTGCTCCGGCTTCTCTTCCTTGGGTAAGAAAAGGGGAAAGTCCACCACCCACAGGAAGTGGAAGGCTGAGGGGTCACGGACTGAAACCCCTGTAGACTCCAGGATCTCTGCACACTGCAGGCGTAGATTACCCAGCAACGGACCCTGGGAGCAATGCAGTAGTGTGAATAATGATATTCTGTTCTGATCTTACTTTCCTGTGAAGTACAACAAACGCTTGATGCTTCTTACCACAGTGTGGCGGGAACCGGCGGCGAGCAGCAGCAGGTCTCCTGGCTTGGCTCTGGTGGTCAGCAGCAGCGCATCTGTGGCTGAAACAGACAGAATCTTCTTCAGGGGAGACTTCAATGTCCCGTCTGCTTTCACCAGCACAACGCTCAGATCCTGAGGATGGAACATACCCGCAGAGAAGACAGACAATGTGAGGAAATACTGTCAAATCCACTCAGTCACACCATGAATCTTTGTGAAGCTTCCAAAGTTTCTGACTGAGATGTGTCAGAGAGGTTAGAGGGGAGGTTAGTTAGTAGTTAGTTAGCTGCTTTGGTCCAGGCTGGAAGAGCACAACTACTTCTGGATGAATGCCAGCAGGTTTGATATGGATTTTGCCCCCCTTCTGGATCAATCATTGCAACATTTACTCATCACTAAATCTTTTTCAAATAGAACTTCACAGAATCACAATTGATCCAAATTGTTTTATGACACACATAGAAGAGAAAATAAAGTAAACAGACATATGTGAAGTTATATTGATAACATAATTATGGCCCTGTGATGAACCGGCTACGTCAGAGCGTATCCTGCCTCTCGTGAATGTCAGCTAGGATAGGCTCCGCCCCCCGGGAGGCTGCACAGGATAAGTGTTTGTTAGAGTGAATGGATGGATGGGTGGTAATCATCATAGTTCAATGCAATTTTTCTATTCTTCACCCAAGAACTCCGGTGTACCTGTACCACCTGTACTTGTGCAAATGGCAAATAAAACTCTTTGAATCTTTGAAGCAGCAGGACGTTCACCAAAAAATTCACCAAAAACTCCAACAAACTCTCAGTATCTCTTAAATATTCCTGAGCGGTCGTCTCTCTTGCACCATTCACTTCTTCATCTTTGCTCAGCCTACTGAGCCCCCCTGCTTCAACCCCCCACCACCCGGACCCTCTAAATTCTGCAGAATCCGCCATTTTTTTCTGTTTCTTTATATGATGACCATTAACAATGTTTCATGTTTTGATGAAATTTATGACGCTTTATCTCCGGATTTAATTCTTCTATTTACACCAAACCATAACTGGCAGACAGTTTCAAGACAGCATTTAAGCCCCAGGGTGACATCACGGCTCCAACAGGCTTCTTTTTTATGCTGCCACACCACCAATCAGACAGGCCTCAAACTCTAAAGGTTAAAGGTTTGAACCGTTATCATTTCATCAAAAGAATGAAATGCATCAACTGAACACACACATCTATTCAATAACACGACTTTTCAGACCCAGTGTAGTTTCACAGCTTCTATGGTTCTGATTGGCCTTTTCCCCTAGCATGAGCTTCTGTTGTCCAAAGGAACTTTAAAAAGGATGAGGAAGCCAGTAGCTTGTATTTACAGGAAAGACCTACCTGGCCAAACTGAGTCTTTGCCGTTTGCTTCAGTTTCTCCAAATCCGTCCCAGTGAATAATTTCTGTATTCAAATAGAAAACAGAGAGTCGTTTGAGACAAAGAGCTGTGGAGGGGTCAAATAAAGTTAGACGGAGGAGTTTGTTTCAACAGGAAATTATCTTTATTATCTTACTGCTCCACTGGGGACACAGATGGCCTGAACGGAGCCTTCTGGTTGGCTGAGTGCTGATTGGAGGAACTTAATATCAGTGGATAAGAAAATGTCACTGAGGTTGATGAGCTGGAGACACAGAAAGAAAATAAGAAAGAGAGGGACGGTCAAACACTTGTGGTCCCACAAACATATTCCCACAAGAGTGTTTTCTACCCAGAACAGAATTTGTAGCCAAAACTCAATATTTTGTTTGGTTTAGTCCCGCAGAACTTCTGTGGTGGTTTGGATCATCACGCGTGTTGAGATTGGGATCAACTGCGTTAGAAACCGCTGTCTGGACTCTTGTTGATCATTGGTTGCAGTTCTGGATTATTCACAAAAAAGGTTTTTGAATGAATCTGATATTAAAAGAAAGGGACCCGAGAACCTAAACCAATGTTTTAAACCACTGAGATGTCGGACCGTGATAACCTGCTGACGGGAAACAAAGTCAGCCAATCACAGACGCAGACTTACCTGTAGTTTAACACTCAGTCCATTGATTTCAATTCAAGTATCATTTGTTTTCATTTCATTTGGATTATTGCGTTGCATTATTATCTTCAGGTTGATTTAAAGGAGAGATTTGAGATTCAGTGAATAAAAACAACCTCCAAAAACCCCCAGTGTGAGTTATTGTATCGTTTCAGTTGTTCCCGGAGCGATCCACAACAACTCACCTTCATACTGAATCTGGTGTCAGGCTTGTCGACGCCATAGTCTCTCATGGCCTCTTCGTACGTCAGGGTTTGGAAAGGAACTATAAGCGGTCCTTTCGCCGCAGGGAAGGAGTGCTGTAACAAACCCTCCACCAGGGACATGATGCCGGCCTGGTCCACAAAAGACATCTCTATGTCTACCTGGGACAGATCATGAAGAGGAGCACATAAGGATGAGAAGTCAAAACCCATAATCAGCAACTAGAGAAGAACAGGAACCTACATGAGCAAGTTACACCGCCCACACTATTCACACCAGCAGGAGGGAAGTTTGGACTCACTAAACCCAGAAGGGTACTGCGATATGATTTATGGTTTTCGCCCAGACGCCCAGACGTTCAACTATCAGTTTAGGAACATATATTTACCTGGTTCTCCTGTTAGTGAAATTTTAAAATTTTAACACAGAGTGGCGGAAGCAGATACAGAGTCATTCTTTTGGAGTGAAGGAGAAGTTTATGTTTATGTTTATGTTAAGTCTCAATTATTTTTTATTTGCTGAATGCAATGCGCTTCCGTAATATGGAAAGCAAGAAAATATCCACATCAACATTAAGCAGACATAGACAGAGAGAGAGACATAGACATAGACATAGAGGGAGAGAGAGAGAGAGAGAGAGAGAGAGAGAGAGAGAGAGAGAGAGAGAGAGAGAGAGAGAGAGTAAACGGTCTAACCTGAGTGAACTCAGGCTGTCTGTCTGGTTTGGAGCCTTCATCTCGGTAGCACCGGGCGATCTGGAAGTACCTGCCACAAGGACAAAACAGGGCAAACATTAAGGCTGCTAATCATCTTATAATTCTTGGCTAATAATAAACTAAACATTAGGTCTGTATCTGGAAGGGTTAGGAACAGTCAGCTGAAGGACAGAGGCCGTGTCCCCAGGGCGAGTAGTCTCCGCCGTGCATAAAGCTGCTGTCAGGTTTAAACGGACACCCTTCTTCAGTCTGATTAAAATCATTCTGAAACGATACTCCTGTTTGACTGTTTACCTGAGCAGTCAAACAGGAGTTCGGACAAGGTGTCAACCGCTGAAGCGACCAATAGATAAGGCTTTTGATCAGAAAAGGGGCGGTCTGTCACGTGATCAGAGCAGTCTTTGCTGTTTTTGTGATGATTTTAATGAAGAAACTGCTTAATAATAACTCAGGCTTGCTCCACAGGAGGCACAAGGGAGGGAAAAGGCAATGACAAGAAAGCCTCATCGGTACCTCAGAGGGGTTTTACTCTGATAAACCTTACGTCATACGATGTTTCCAAACATTAAGTTATTAGTGAGGCTGTGTTGTGTGGTAAACTCGACAGAAATGTTACTTTAACATCAACATCATCCGACATAAATTTAAAAGCAAAAACTCCTCATCACACTCTTTTATTCTGAAAACCCAGATCCAGTGATGGTCAGAGACTTTCACACAATCTATCTGTATGCAAATGTATGTAAACGTCAGTCATGCATTCAGTCCTCCTCCGCTCAAGCCGGCACCCACCTGTCTACACCAGCCACCATTAGAAGCTGTTTAAACTGCTGCGGGCTCTGGGGTAGAGAGTAGAACCGGCCCGGTTCTCTGGATGGAACCACAAACTCTTTGGCTCCCTGAAACACAAAAGAATGATAAAGTCTGGCCCAGGTTCGGACAAGCCTGCAACCGTCCAAAATCTAAGATTGTGAAGCCAGGTCAAAACTCAAACCTACTTCTGTTAAAATTTGACAGTATGAGGGAAGGCCAGACAAAAAAATAAAGATATTAGAAATTAAATCTTTCTCTCAATCTGATAATGCAACACTCTTGGGGGATACGTTCTTTGATTCTTTGAATGTGTTTGAGCCATGTTTAGATGTTTCGGATTTTTTGCAGTGGAAATTTTGAGTTAAATTATGAAGGTTGGATCAAGTTGGATCAAGTTGGATCAATAGTAATCTGATTTATGAAATATTAATATTGAAATGTTATTAAATAACTGTCTTGCTTGGTTGTGGAACCTAAGTGGAATTAAGTTCTAATTTTCATCCGATTATTACCTGCCGGCTGTGGCGTAAATGATGCTGCACCTTGATTATGCATCATCAGCAGGTCATCTATGAAGTGGATGATTGGACTTTCTGTGTTTGAGTCAGGCGGCGGAGAGCAACAGTTTTATCCCACCACAGCGAGTCATAATACGATCAGAATGAACATTATATTTGATTTATTATTTTATTTTGCTCAAAGGAAAAGTCCACCTGGATGTCAGTGAATACATTTTGCATGATTTATTTCGACTACATCTCTGCGAGTGCTTTAATAGGACTGTGTGTCGGAAACTCTGCGTCTCAACTCGGGTGACTAAATGAAAAGTTAGTCGGATTAGTCATCACAGAATGTTTGTGGCTAAAAACATTGACGAGACTTAGATTCTGCGTAGGTGCAATCAGTTGAAGATGAAGGATCATCTTACCCCTGGAGTTCTTTTGAACAATGTAGGAGTTTCCACATCCACAAAACCTACAAAACAAAAGAGATTGTTCAGTCACACTTGAGCAATGAGGACCTGAGGTGCAGCTTTCTGTACTGTTAGTTCTGTGTTTGTGTGGGTTTTCAGCCGCTTTCCAGGGAAAGGTTCATACCGTGCACATTACAGAGATATTCTCTCATCTTCATCACCAGCTGAGATCTCAGTCTGAGGTTGTTCTGCATCTGAGAGGACCTCAGGTCCAGGTAGCGATACTGCATCCGCAAAGACTCCGATTTCTGGATAATAACACAACAAAAGTACAGTCGATCCGAATTATTGCCGAAATGCTCCCCAGTGAAGCGCATGAATGCAACATGGACTTACTTTGACAAAGTCTTTAATTTCAAAGGGCAACTTCTGGCACACATTAAAAACCTCCACGCTCTCAGCCAGGATTTCTATCTCTCCCGTCGGCATCGTCTGTTGGAATGGACACAGCAGAATAAAGACAACATGGAGCAGGTTAGAAAATAAATACCTACATCAAGTAAAGAGGAAGGCTCCCTAGAATCCTGCTTCACTTTTGCATGAAAATGGCAATTTAAAACTGATCAACCTAAGGAATTCACCTGTGACCCTTCAGATGATAAGAGTTGTGGTTTGATCAAAGTCTCTGAGAACCAGGCCCAACATAGGATCCCATATGGTCTAGCGGTTAGGATTCCTGGTTTTCACCCAGGCGGCCCGGGTTCGACTCCCGGTATGGGAACACTACTTATTGCTTCTGAGGAGTTGAAATTCAATTGTACCAAAATTATCTCTCACTGTTTAGTAGTTCCGCATTTAGATGACAAAATATAACTAAGCGTATTCAAAATGCAGTGGCATTTGTGAAATCGACCAATGGCGCGTCTGAACGCAGGTCACCGGGTCACACCGGGACACGGGATGAATGCCCGCAGTTTGAACACAGCGACGACAATAATGCAGTTTAGGCTTTGAAGTTTAAACGAAACATGACTTCTCCAACAAAGGAAGGAGAGAGGGATCACGACATCGCTGCTCAACCGGTGCAACTTTTGCTCGCCGGCAACTTAATTGCTCTCAGCCTCCAATTCAAACTTTTAAGAAGGCATCTTGCAGTAAGTTCTGTACGTTTATCTGCTTATTGTCCGGTTAGTTTGGCTTTCCTACTAGATTCCCACTCTACTTAGTAAACTGACTATTATTATTACCAGCCGGAGGCTCCAGTCGGTATCCGTAAAATAGCTTCAGTATCCCATGACGAGCTACTAAGCTAGCTAGCGTTAGCTACGTCTTCAGGGATGCTAACTTAAATCTAAATTTTATACAAATTCATCTCGAAGTCCTTGCTATACTAATTTGCCATGCCTTTCCCTTGTGTGGTCGTTAAGTTTTCTTAAATGATTTTTATTTATTTATTTTATTATTCAAAATTTGATTAGCGTCTTATTTATTTATTTTTTTTTACAATTTTTGTCTTCATACATTGAATAATTATTTTAAAATGTTCACCAATTTCATTCCAGCGTGTTTAAATTGTATGCCATATTGGTTATAATAACCATTCTTGCTCTGTACAGTGCTCTTATTTAAATAAAGTTTACTTAAAAAAACAAAAAACAATTACAAACACTTTAATCTTAAATTAGCAGCCTAGCCTTGACCTTAAATCAGTATTTGTGTGTGCTACAGCTAAATAAGTTGTTTATTTTTTGTTTGTACGCATGTCACTATTGATAGGAGGAAAGTAGTGATGTTGATGCTGGTTGGTTAAACTGTTTTAAATCTGTGGCTGATGATGATGATGACATCCTCTGACAGATAAACATCTACTCATGAGTAGAAAAAAGAAAACTTGATTCATTACTTAAGAGTAATTCAGACTGCAAAAGGTGAAGTCTGCATCAACAAACTAGTCTCAGTCTGGGTTTTTAATTCATAAAATCCTTCATGCACTATTTTGGCCATTTTTCCAATAGTTTTAGTTAGGCACACGTGGTTAATGTAGATCATTAAAAATAAAATTCTTATTGTTTTATAAACAATTTTAACCCTCCTATAAAAAAGACATTGCAGTAAACATTATCACGGAGACGCATCACATGTTTATCTATTTTAGTGTCAAATACTCTGTCGTTATCTAAATCATGTATCTTCACTTTGTTGAGCGGTTGTCCGTTGAACGGGTCAAATTAGATGATGTAACATTGTACAACTCTTTGAACACAGATTTAATTTACCCTGTCATCACAGACACAAACAAACATGTAACCTGAAATGTCTTTATTATCCAACCTTTATTTAACAAGAAACTTGTACCACCCAGAGCAAAGTGAATGCATATAATGATTTGTGCAACCAATTTTTTTAGTAGAGAATGTCTTTCCACTCAAACTAATGAAAGAGTTGCGGGAAAAACTCCCATGTAGAGGGAAAACATCGGAGCTGCATACTGAAAAAATGATTTCAGAGAATAATTGAAACACTTTGTGTATTTCTAACGAGTAATGTCCAATACTTGCGTCACGGCATGAGTGCAGTAAACAAGTAATTTATCAGTCAGTGGAACCCACAAACGGTCAACTGATGTTGGGTGACACGGAGACATTATTACCTCCGCCAAGAAGGTTATGTTTTTTTCATCTCTGTGCGTTTATCTTTTTGTTTTGAGAGCAATATTTAAATAAAACTACTGGATATATTTGCTCTAAATTTTACCCAGAGGTAGGTTTTGTTACTTTGTTCTCTTAAAAGGTTCTCGGATTTGTTTTGGTGTCCATAGACACATTTTAACTGGAGATATAGCAGTTTAAATATCATCCAAACATCATCTTTGTGCCTGTGCAAAACAATGACAGTTGATGTTATTACATCTTCATTATTTTTCATCATAAAAAAAAAAAAACGTGCGCTGGATTGGAGACTCAGTGCACTGAGCAGAGATGCTGAAGTGGAAGATAATGAGGAGACATGAACGGTTCCGGTGTATTTCAGAGCGTGAGATTGGGCCTTGGCGGAGTTTTGCTCTCTGTGCTTTTTTCTAATTCATTATATAACGCGCGTTAAGACATCCGATGTAATGGGTCATATTTTGCCGTCGTCACATTCAGCTGAAGTTGGTCATTTGCTCCTCAGTTTTCCTTTGAGGGATGTTGTGAGTGACGTTTTTCTGAGAAAAATACTTTTTGGCTGATGAGAATCATACAATGCTATGAAGTTATCTTCTCAGGAGTACCTGAACTGTTCTGCGACTTGACAGCCCGTCGTTATCTACACTATTATCACACTCAGACTGACACAAACCTTGTTCTCTTGTCCCGCTGGACGCCGCCGGACTGTTCCTGTGACCTGGATGACAGACTCGGCTGTCAGATCACGCAGCACAGCTTTCAAATGACTGGCAGACTTAAAAGACAGAAACAAAGTGGTTAAAACCCTAAACAGGAAAGGACTAAAGCACAGCTAGAAATGTCCTGATTTTCCTGATGTCAACGACTTTTGATCTGAATGGAAAATAGTTTTACGTTATTTAAGATTTGGTGTCATGGTGAGGTGACAATGTCATGTGGTATTTGAATTATTTTCATCCTTACTTCTTCCTGAGGAATTAGAATTTGTGTCAAGCCACTGAAATCTCGCAGGATGACAAACAGGTCCTGCCTGTGGGATGCAAAACCGTCTGGTATAAAGACCCATGGGTGCAAAACAACCAACGCTCAATGTTAAATGTGTACAATGTTTGTTGTTCCCCCCCTAAAAACAAAAAAAAAAACTCTTATCAGATCAAAATATAAGTGTGATTGCACTTTAAGTGGGATTGCACTTATATTTTGATGACAGTAAAAATTTGTCACAATGAGCTTTTTGGAGGGAAGCCTTGAAAGCTGACTTATCCCTTGTTCCTCCTCCCATTTTACCAACAAGTTGGCCATTATGGCTCATATTGTATCTTTATTGATCCTTAAGATTTATATTTTATTGGGTCAAAGATTGAAGGATTTACCCATCATTGTTAGTTTAATAATAGTTCCATCTCAGTGTGTGCGCATCAGTACCTGCGGTATTGGACCCAGCCACAAAGAGAGACTTTTTCTCCCACATGATCTGATCTCAGTTCTCCACAGGTGTGACTCCTGAATGACAGACTGCTGATACCTGGAGAAGAGACAGAATTAAGATTACCGCCAAGTGTAATTTCCACCATTAACATATAATACGGTTTTCTACCCAAAAAAAATAAAAATCCATAATTTACCAATTATTTCATCCTAGTTATCATGTCTCCTCAGAAGAAAATAACAATGTTGGCAGTGTGAAGTTTGGTTTAACAATTATGTAGAGATTTCTGCGTTATAATTCTTACTATAAACCATTATAAAGGGATACGACAAAATATTATTATGGTCTCATACTGTGATTGTGATTTCGATTCTATTTGACTCATCAGCACCTTTAGAAGCTTTTAGAAAAAAAACAACCATTCAAAATATATGTTTCATGACAATAACAATGGTAGCCTTCCATGTAATAGTTATTTACCTTTTTATGACTGATCAAAATGTCTATTATGATAATTAAAATAGGTTTTTGAAGGCCCAATGACAACTTTATTACTCATTGTAACTCCAAATCAAACTGTAATACCACGACAAAACTCTGCGTAAACATCAGTCCATCTAGTCATTTTCTGTAACCTCTTATCCTGGTGCGGGCTGGAGAGGGAGCTGGACATTGGGCTGAGAGGCGGTGCACACCCTGAATAAGTCGCCTATTATTCAATCGCCATTGTTTTTGAGGTTAAGTGTTGTTTACAGAAACCAAATTACATAAGAAGAGTTCAAATAAATCAATGCAACAGATTTATTAGTCATTAATTGGTCATTTGTAGTTAAGACGTTGTTAAGACTGATACATCAGCAGTATGCATTGAGAATGAAGCAGATGCAGAAAAGGCCTCCCTATCCACAGTGAAGCATAGCGGTGGCTCTGTGATGCTCTTTGGCTCTGACACTGGAAACCAGAGCCACTGTAAATATTAAGATGGATTCCATCAAAAATCAGGAAATCCTGGAGGAAAGCGACTCGGCGTGTGAGGATTCTGATAGTTGGGAATCACTGGACATTACTGCAGTAGTCAGTCAGTTGTTTTTTTTATCGAATGACACTTAATATATTTTTTATTACTACTTACGATTTACAGTTTAACTATTTAAAGTGTTCTTGTTGATTGGAAACACCTCAACAGTATAACTTGCCAAAAAGCTGATTGTTCCACTTCAATGAATAACAAGGAGCAGATTTGTGCCATCATTCAGTCACAGGATCAGTAGGAGCAGATTGTTTACCTGTGGTGGCAGAAGCAGACTTATTGAGTTTGTATGAGGAGCTCAGAGGTCTGAGCTGAGGACTCCACAGCAGACGTCCTTGACTTGAGGTCGGAGTTAAACTCTGATAGAAGGTGTGAGGTCTGAGTCCTCTGAACAGTCTCTGCAGCAGGTATCTGCTTCTTGTTGCCATTGTCTACGTACACACAGTAAACCGATTTAAATTGATGTAGGATACCAGAGTCACACAGCTGTCCATCAGCGTGTCTTCCTGTTTGAATGAGTCACGTGGGAGCTCTTAGACGGAGACAGAGCGCTACAGAAAGTATCTTGGTGTAATATTAACATCACTCAATGTGCGAGTTCCAGCGCCGAGAAATAGACTCCACAGGTCGGACCAGGAAGTAGAACTGCTAGTCCCGAGCCGGCTTTATGGGTCATGCTGAGGGTACCATAAATCTCATCTATTGGACTCTATTACGTTGTATGTTAGTCGCGGAAGTTACGTCATATTATTTTTAGACCAAAGCAATGTATCACAAAATGTTCGATTAACTCTGCAATTATTCGCGACTTTGTTCGTTTTTTATTTATATGTATACTTATTTAGTACAGAGCCATCGTTTGTATGGTATTTGGCATAAGGGAATGTCTAAATGTATACAATAAAAAATAATTTAAAATAATAAATGTGTAAATAATAATTCCTTAATATAAGAAAATTGATGTATCAGCATATCGACAATCAAATTGCTACTATTTTAAGACATGTAATTGATTTGTTTGTTAACTGGAGGAGAGCTTTAGTTCGAATGAAGTAATCTACTTTACTAAGGGGGTGTTTCAGGAAGCTGGTTTAATTTACTCTGAGTAAATAAATGATTGAGCTCGGGCTTGACCAAGCCTGAGATGAGAAACTCAGGAAATCCGGTTTGAGAACAGCTGATAGGGATTGGTTCAATCAACTCAGATTTGGTTAACACCGAGTTGAACTCGTGCATGTGGACTATTAAAAGCCATCATCAATGGAGCTCAGATACTGTGATTAACCATGGCAACCAGTGAGACGCACTGGTCGCCATACTTGACGCTGATTAAGCAGTGAGTTTAAATGCGCTCACGAAAGCATATGTATTAAAAAAAACAGGGACGTGGCTTCATTTTATATGATTCATTCAGAGACGGATAGAAAAGTGGAATGGGAGGGAATTGTTGGCTGAGTAAATGTATCTACTAGTTTTACAGTATCTTCTCTGAATATTGGTTGACAATTTGGCGGAATGCGCACGCGAAGGCAGCAGAAAATAAAATACAAAAACAGAGTTAATTCTGGATAGACACAGAATTCACTTGAAGAATTTTATATTTATTCTGAGAGTTCTTCGGGACCACCCCAGAACAGAAATATTAAATCTTTAATTGTGCATCTCGGCTTTGTCCAACTTGGAGCAGAGATCACATACGTTGGAATTGATTATACTGTTGCGCACGTGGACCTGCCAGCGAAGGATGTGGAAAGAAAGCCCTAAGAAACGACCTCTCTGTTTTTGTCGATCTCTTCTTCAAGCCACTTTTTCTGGGAAGTGTGCATCTCCTCCATGAAGGAACGATTACTCAGCCCTGCATTATTTGAAGATTTTAGTCATTGCAAGACGTGCAAGTATTCACATTCTGTAACAATAAAGAATTCAAGAAGAAAAGCTTCAGTCTATAATCAGACAGAGACAGAGCCACAACAGCTGATCTGTATTTATGTATGGGTGTGTATATATATATATATACATGTGTGTATATATACGTGTGTCTATATGTATACATACATATTTTTATGTGTGTATATACTGTATAGATATCTATATTACATTTTTAACAAAATGTAGAACAATTTCAGACAACGGGCATCTTCTGGTTACCACAATGCCTTTGCAACACATGAAACATTTCCGATGTTTACTGAATGCACTTCCTATTGCTCATCTCTTTTTCACTTACTTTTGCCACTGAATATTTATTAGCTGTGGGGAAGAACAAATATTAGCTATAAATCTACTTCACTGTGCTTCCATTCATTTGCAGTTTAAATTAACTACAGGTTTGCGCAGTGAGTTATAGTTTTCTATTAGCACTATTTTAATGTCTTGATTTTGGTTCTTTAATTGAAAATCTGTTGGTCTTACTGCCTTTTTTTATCTGTCTGTCAAGCTCTCTTCTTCTCCTCCTTTCTCTCCATCTCCCACTTGCAGAAAAACTTTCCCCTCTTCCCCTTTCCCTCTTATCGCTTCTCTTTTTCTTCTCTCCTTGTTCTACTCTTCGCTGAGTCGTCACCTTCGCTCCTTTTTATTTTACACAGTTGTGAGAGTCCCATTTTGTTTTTTCCTCTGAGTAAGGATCAACTGTGGGAACCGTGCCTATTATATGAACAACACATTAATGAGGCCCATGCTCTCTGACTATGGTGATGAAATGTCCAGAATAGGTGAGATGGCAAAAGAAAAAATAAAGAAAAAAATAATGGAAAATAGTCCATTATTTAGATTAAGTCAACTGTTTGGTAAAGCATGTTTTTTTTTAAACTATTTGACCCTTCCCCTTCCGGTCGAAAGGGAGATGAAGGGTCCTCCTCAGTGCCCCTTCTGAATTTTGGTGTCCCTCAGGGCGCCATACTTGGACCCCTACCCTTTAACATACACATGCTGCAACTGGTTCAAATTATAAACAAGTTCAGTCACATTTTCTATAAGAAATAAAGCCTCAAAATGTGCTCAATCAAACAGTTGAGCATGACATTAAGAGGTTAAGGTTAAATGCACCAATCATGCATTCACGCGCTTTACCGTTTTCTGAGGTGAAACTCCGGTGAGGCCAGCAAGGAACAGTATTAATGAAACGCGTTGTACGGTAAGAGGGCTTGAATGCGCCCACCTGTTTGTTTAACGCTCATGAACTTTTTACGTTTGTTTTGTTTTTTAGCTTTATTCAAATATGAACAGTATAGAGACCAAGAATGGGCATAAACAAATATGGCATACACTTCAGACAACAATTGTTGAATAATATTATAGTGTTCACAAATGTGAGAGATTTGAAATAATTATTCCTTTGCCTTGGAATCAGATAAGCATTGTACAAAATAAAAGACTAATTAAAGGTAAAAGTGAAACTTACGTGCGCACATGATTAATACATGTTTTTGTCCATTTCCCCTCCAGAACTCCTTTGGGGTTCTTGGACATGTTGGTCAAATTTGTTATGTCTTGCTTTGCGACCATCCAGGTACCCTGGATAACATTGATTTATTTCAGAGTTGTTTTTTTTAAAAACAAACTCTGCTTAAAATTAACACAAAAATAATTATAAAATAATACAAAAGAACCTGGACAAAATATGAAAAAGGGTTTATATATATATATATATATATATATATACTGTATACATATGAATGCCTTTTGCTTATTTGTCACTGCTCTGTGCCAAACCTGTTGGGCCATCTCCCTTTATCGCCCAACATGGAACAATCATTGTTTTTGGGTGGCAATCCTCAGAATGTCCTTGAAGACTTGCCCATCAGTTCATCATTAAGTTCCTTCATCTAATCTGCAGTGGCCTTTCACCATTCACAGCAAAGTCTCAGAGTTTGAGTCCCTAACGGGACTCAATTTGGGAGATAAAAGACAAAAATGGGAGATAAAAGACAAAAATAAGGACATAAATATGCAATATAGGTGAATCGGTGACAATAAAATTGCCCGTAGGACTGAGGGTAAGTGTGAGTGGTTGTATGTCTCCATGTGTAGGCCCTGATATGAAATGACAACTCGTCCTGGGTGTACCCCGCTTCTCGCCCATTGTCAGCTGGGATAGGTTCCAGCCCCCCGTGACCTGAACAGGATAAGCGGTTGATAATGAATGAATGAATGAAAAAACAAAAACCAATAAAAGACAATTTTTAAATTATTGAACTAAGATAATATTCAGTGGAAGTATTTTTCATTTCTATTGTCACAAGCTTATTGCACTTGAAAGACAGTTTTGCACTTCCAAATCAAGATACAAGCGTTACAACAGGTGGAGATTATTACAATCATACGGACCAATATTGACAATGGGTTATATTTTTGTTGGTGTTTCATGATCTTATGGAAAGGAACTGTTTTTCAGCCTGGATGGGTGGGTGGGTTTTTAATGGACTGGTAGCACCTGCCTGAGGGCAACAGATCAAGCAGATGTGCAGGGTGGGCGGAGTCTTTGAGGATGGATTCAGCCAATGAGAGGCAGCGGGAGCTGCAACTGTCTTCCTGGGAGAGCAGCCGATTGTCTTTTGGGCCGCTTTGATGAACCTCTGCAGAGGGTATAAACTTTGCCTGTGGTATTGTAGCATTCAGGTTATATCATTTGCAATAAACAATGAGAAATACATCATTCACACAAGTGTAATATTTCTATGTGTCTTAGATATTTCAAAAATGTCTGAATGCTTTATGAAGGTCGTATGTTCTTTTAGTATGTGTGCACTATTTGTGTATAGCACATATTCGCTTCATGTGTTAGACACCCCACTGGTGGGATCTTCTGCAGCCCTATGTCATTCATATAATTAATCTGATATTTTATTCTAGTTTGTTTGTGGATATTTAAAAAAAACATTTTTTTTTTAGTTAGTGGCTAACGGAAACAAAATGTCTGAAGGACGAAACACATATTGGAGAATCTCTGGAACTTAATAAGAAATTGAGAAAATACGAATCATGTTTTAAAAAAAGAATTACTTTGGTATAATTTATTTGTCATAAATGTGAGTGTCCTTCACTGACTTTGAATAAATCAAATAAACTCAATTGAAAAACTTTTTTTTTAAAGCACCAAGGGATAAAACCTACTTTATGCTTTGTACCTACTTGGTTTGTTTCTTCCTCTCTCATTCTCTTAATTTGGTCGGCATGGTGTTTTACTTTGACTTTGAGCGGGGTATTCTCTTAAACAGATATTGTAGCATCATTTCCTGTTCCTCTCCAGTACAAAACATCAAAGGAACAAGGGATAACAGTACATTGGTTTTAGGAAAAATTCATTCAGATTTATCCATCAGTGTCTGAGTTATTGCCAGCCTCTAAATCTACTGACAACTCCAACAAACTCTCTGATTGTTGCTTAAATACTCTGTATCCAGTGGTCTCCTGCAGCTTCCAAGTCAGAATCAGTGGGCCACTGGAAAGGCTGGAGTTCCTTTGTGGCTCCGGCCACAAAGGAAGATGAAAGGAATCAAAAAGAACAAAAGCATCAATGATGGACAGTTCAAGAAATTTCCCACATTCTGACACCACTACTCCAAACAGCTTTTTATTTTATTTTTTTAAATAAAATTTAATTTAATTTAATATGCTGTGAAACACGTTAACGTCACCAAAATGTAATCATCTGTAGGAAATGCCAAGACCTACGACTGGGCAAATCAGTCCATGAGCTTTTCCATAATCTTGCAAACAGACAGACTGTCAGACAGACAGTCAGACAGACAGACGTGGATGAAAACATAACCTTAATACAGAAAGAAATAAAAAGAAACCTGTTGAAACTAAACAAAAATAATTACATACTCAAAGCCAATTGGTGGCGGTACTGAGACCATAACCTGGTTGTAATGCCAATTAATCCCAAAGAAGAAGAAGAAGAAGCGGAAGCAGCAGAGTAGTTGTGCATCTTGGTAGATGTAGTTTCCTAACCCGTCCCTTCACAATAATCTGATTGCAAACATGTCGGGCAGCAGGTTGATGAAAGCTATCAGAGTGTCTGAGTTCGGAGCCCCGTCCGTCCTCAAATACTGCTCTGACGTTACTGTCCCTCAGCCTGGACACAGACAGGTGAGACACCGGTCAGACACAGCTCACAGGTGGAGTCAGCTAACTTCTGATTGGAGCTTTAGCCTCCAACCGCTAACTTTACAGCTGAGCATGTTTTCTCCAGAACTGCTGGCTATCCAACTGGTTTTAAAGTGACATCCATCGAAGAGACCTCTTCCTGGTCTCTCCTATTTCTCTGCGTATAAAACATGAAACTTTGAACGATCATAAAATTAAACAGAACATAAAATAATCCAAATCTGAGAAAACACACATTTTAAATGATTATTGTGTTAATGAACTTAACGGGTGTTTTGTCTACATGTATTTTCACCTTTAGAAACTATATTTTGTACCAAACTGTATTAGACACACACAAACCTGGGGCCTCATTTATAAACGCTGCGTAACCCCCAAAATAATGCGTACTCCGATTTCGCAATCCGTGGGATTTATCAAAAAGCAAACTTGACACGCAAAACTTGAGAAATGGGGAAACTACGACTCAGATGGAAAAATCATGAAACGGAGAACGGAGTGTGTAATTAATATCAGTGTGTAAAATAAATACTAATATAACCATTCAAAGCCTATTTTACCGGAAAAAAAACCTTTTATAATAACCTTTTTTAATATAAATGAAGTCCTGATGGATGTAAATAAAGTCCTAGTTATAGTAGATGAATACGTTTGTTTGTTCCTTCCTCATAGTATGAATGTACTTGTTTCACACTCATTTAAAACAAATGGATACCAATACGGAGTTATCGCGTGCGTCTTACGTCATCAGTGTGCCCCTCTGTCACTCCAGTCAGGAGGGATTCCCCGAAAGCCCTTCATTTATTTTTTATTAATTAAATAATAAATGAATTTTTTTAATTTAATTATTTGTATTGTATTTTGAATTATATTTGGGTCCATGGTTGGAATATCTTTATTTTTCGCTTTTTCACAGGTTTTGAACATAGTGATATTTAAAAAATACCTATATATATATATATATATATATATATATATATAGGTCGTTTATTGATGTTATGCCTACAACTTACTATTCATGTAGATGATTCCTATTTTTAAAGCTTACGCATCCATCCATCCTCTGCAGTCTTTACAATGGACACATTGTTGCATTAAAATACATTCCCTAAAGCAGGCGTGTTATGATATGATCATATTTTTTTAAGAAAAATTACGTAATTTACACTTTGTCCCAGACCCTCTACCAAGATGGTCCAGATGATGGTTCTCAGTAGGCCCGTCTCAACATCCCTTTCTAAGCAGTAAGGTTCCACAGTTTGTCATTTTCATTATCTGCGACAATCAGAGCTCTTCTCTCTCTCTGATTCACACTCTAGGGAAGTAAATAAAATGTGAAAATGTTTATATCAATTGATTAGTATGAAAAAAAAAAAAAATCCCAGAACATGATAGAATTTCCAATTTCATTACAGAACCTTTACGTCACTAGCTTTTATCCACAACAGGACGCAGAGGTCACACGTGAGGAATATAGATAAAACCTGTGGAGAAGGGTTGTTCTCTGTTAAGTACACATTTCCTGAAATGCATTGTGGGGGTTATGGAGGATACAAACCCCCTGTCTATACCTAGTATTTGCCGCCGTGGCAGCAGCTTTGCTGGACGTCACACCACAGTTGCACATTCCTGCAAAAACCTGTCGCATCTGTGGATCAGTGTTGTGTGATAAAACTCCAAGCACAAGGACTGTGTTTGAAATTTGAGAGTTATAACCCTTCTTCATAGATCTCCTTTATTTCATCTCATGAAAAGTGTTTCATTTCTATCTTTCTATGTGGGAGTGACTTTTGTATTGTATCAATACACTCAGTACCATAAATGTGTCTTTGGGTGAAGACCCCCCCCAAAATAGCAAGAAGGCCAACAAACTAAATACCAGGATTATGAAAAATCATAAATACATGATTTGATTATATCAAATATTTTATGTAGCAACCATTTAAAAATGGATGAAGCCTTATCCCAGAGATCAAGTCTTCAGTTTGAACCCAAAAAGAGTGTTTCCTCCGTTACTCCCTTAGTAGACATCTCAGCAGTGGAAGCAAAGACGGAACTGAAACTCTTATGCTCAGTGCTGGCGTTGATGGCTTTGACCTCCGTTCTTCGTTCCTCCCTTTGCCTGAGTGCTGGTTCATTCATGGCTCGGCTCTCCTGTGGAAGGCCTTTTGCTCAGGGAAGAATCACTGTGTGTCACATGAATCGCTTCTGGTCCACACTTATTCAGTCATAAGGATTAGAATTGAGCTCCCGGGTGATTGCTATGAAAGACAACCTACAAAAAACATTTCTGACTGCTATTTATAATCTTTAATCTCCTATAGCCTCGTATGGATTTTCTGTGTTCACACAACAATGATTTAGTTCATGGTGCTTTACAAACTGCGTCTCTCTGTTATAGGTGTTGATTCGTGTCCACGCCTGTGGAGTGAACCCCGTGGAAGCCTACATCCGGGCGGGGTCGTACGCCCGTAAGCCCACCCTCCCATACACACCGGGCTCAGACGTGGCTGGCGTGGTGGAGTCTGTTGGAGAAGAAGTCACTGCGATGAAGGTCTGCGTAACAAACAGAGTCTAACAGAGTTTGAGGTTGATCGGACGTGTTTTATCACTAGGTGGGTTTACATGTACAGCCTAATTCCGAATAGATTCGGAAAAGACGCCTAATCAGCAAGAAAACGCTGCATGTAAACACCCCTCTGAGAATGAGATTTAATTCCTTTGCAGGGGGGGAAGTCTAAGTCCTTTCAGAATCTGGATCTGATCTGGACCACAGCAGAGATTTTGCTTTAATGTTAAGTCTCAAAAAAAGTTTGAAAAAGAAGACCCGTCAGGAGCCGCGATAGACCGACGCTGTGAGAAAATTAAAAAGCGGATCTGGGTTTTCAGAATAAAAGAGGCCGATGAGGAATATTCTTTGGGAGTGATTTCATTCTGAAAGGACAAAAGTGTCCATGTGCACCCAGTTACTGTGTTACCACTAGGAGGTTAAGGGATCTGTTCGGATTGACTGTTATCGGGTTACATTCATATCGACTCTTAACAGAATTGTGGGAGATATTTATTGGTTCTTAGAGAAAAATAAGGCGACCGTCGGCTTTGACCAAAGAATGAATGACTTATTCTGTTCTAGTGATTACTACACATGGAATCATCGGTCATTCTCAAACCATAAGGCCCGATTCAAAATCTTCAACATTTTCTGTGGCCTACCCATGATATACACTGATCAGCCAAAACATTAAAACCACCTGCCCAATAATGCGTAGGTCTTTCTTTTGCTTCCAAAATAGCCCTGTGATGCTCTGTGTGTTCCGACGCCTTTCTATCAGAGCCAGCAATAGCCGTCTTTGCTGCAGTAGCTTTTCTGTGGGATCAGATAACATGGCTGAACCTTTGTTCCCCTAGCTTATGTTGGCGTGTTTGCTAATGTTTCCAAACTTCAGACTGCTGTGCTGCTGACACGAGTTGGCGACATGAGTTGACGCGCTGCACACTGAAGTCCACCTTAGAACCGGATTTTTTTTCTCTTAGAGACCGTGAAAATACCGGGAGGTGTATAGTCATTATAATGTGTCTGTAATCATTTTTTTCTCTGGCGCAAACTACATGCATACTAGATTCAATAGATTTTCAACATATTTTAAAGATAAAAAAGTAGTTGTGTATTTAGATGTTTTGGATTTTTTAAGCAGTTCCACTCTCTGTGGGTTCCATGTAACTCTGGTATGTGGTCATCTTGTCCACAAAATGTCTAGAACTTTCATCCACATATGGGTCTCAGAAGACTTATTTTTATACAAATACAAACACATTTTAGGTATTTCTTCCAATTTCTATCTGCAGTAACGCTTCTGAGTGACCTTGCTGGATATCTACAACTATTTGGGATTTCTGCCAGTCTGTTTCCACTAAGCGGAAGAATAAGAGCTCTAATTTTGTCCTATTCCTGTACTGAGTGTCCTTTCAGTTTGTTTTACCGTGAAGAGGATACAAATCTGGTATCTCCCCCTGAATTCATTTTATGTCTCTTTTTAGATGTATTCAGAATGTGTTCAGTCTTTCTGAAAGGAAAATATAACCAAAGAGCATTTTGAGTCTCCCTAATCGCCTGAATTTGAACTGATATGTAAAGTATTTGACATGTTTATTTGTTTTTAAAAACACATGCATGTCTGTGAAATGGCTGGACTACTGACGCGTGATAATAAGTTGAGGCAGCAGCACAGACGCTCAAGAACATTCATTCATGCACAAATTCTAACGATTACTACACCTGCTCCAAATATAAGTAAAGATAACTGTCATTTTAAAAAGATGTGTCCCCAGAAAAGAAGTTTGTTCGACAGACTTTTTGCATAAACCAAAGAACTACTCAAAGAGCGCAAACCAAGGCACAACAGTTCCCGAGGTTCAGGAAATATACATGCAGATTTCTCCATTAATATCTGAGTTACAGCCAGCTTCTAAATCTCCTGACAACTCTGAGTATCTCACGAATATCTCCGCTCGTCTCCTGCGCTTTCCACTTCAGCGTCTCTGTTCAGCCCACTGAGCCCTCAGTCCCAACCCCGCCAAACACGTAATGCAAACCAACATTTTTATCGCCTCTGGGATATCTGAAAACCTACCTCTGGACGAAATTTCATGCAAATCTATTTTGCATTATCTTGCAAAAAAAACAAACAGTCCAATGCACACGGGTGAAAACATACAGTAGCCTCCTTTAACTTTGGTGGAGGTAATTCGCTTTGAATAGCTGTCCCTTTTGATGTTTTGATATTATTTTGTGAGTTTTCTTTTTAAGGTGACTCTGATGGTCGATCATCTTCTCTATAACGTATCTCCAGAACAATACCTACTACTCATGGCTCACCAAAGGAATAAAGAACAGGGCAGATACGGATTTTTCTTTAGGACAACGTTTTTGAGGATGTCTGGAGCAAGTTCCATCTCCAAGATGACTCTGGACTCTAGAATCTTAAAATTAAATTTTTTAAATCTTCATTTGCAACCAGTAGCTTTGATGTTAGTTCATTTAATCCAAGTGTAAGTAATTCTGCATGTGTGTTTTTGCAGGCAGGAGACCGTGTGTTCACCACAGCCACAGTTAGCGGAGGTTATGCAGAGTACACCATGGCAGCAGACGACTGCGTCCACAAGCTGCCCGATTCGTTTGACTTCAGCCAAGGTGCAGCCATAGGGATCCCTTACTTTACCGCCTTCAGAGCTCTGGTTCACAAGTACGTCTTCATTTGTGAGAAAGCGGCCGTCTTCTTTTCCTTCAGGTTTTAGTGACTGCTGTGTTGATGGAGGTTTGCGCTCTCTAAGTGAAATGTGTTTTGTTGTGTAGAGCCTGCGTCAAGGCAGGAGAGACCGTCCTCATCCATGGAGCCAGTGGAGGGGTGCGTTTCTTTTCTGTTCTCTCTAATCACATGCAAAATGGCGTCTTCATGTGCATTTTACTTGTGTGTGTGTGTGTGTAGGTGGGAGTAGCAGCGTGCCAGTTGTCCCGCGCTCTGGGTCTCAAGGTGTTTGGGACAGCAGGGACAGCAGATGGAATGAAGATGGTTCTGAACAACGGAGCTCACCAGGCCTTCAATCACAGAGCAGAGGGCTACACTGACAAAATCATGGTACACTCACAAGTCCACGCATCCAGTCTGCAGAAACATGAGGAAATGAAGCCCTGAGTGAAGCTTTCTATGAATTCAAACGTCGCGTTTGTCTGTTCCAGGAAGCCACAGAGGACAGAGGCATAGATGTGATTGTGGAAATGCTGTCAAACGTCAACCTCAGTAAAGACCTGAAGATGTTGGCCTACGGAGGACGTGTTGCGGTTCGTATGGACCATACTCACAAAAGATCATCACCAGAACTCCTCCTGATCTGCACTGAAACCAAACTCACTCTACCGGAGAATTGGACCATTTTTCCCCGTGAATCTGTCAGGATGGATGTTAATATCGTCCTTTGCCAACGGTAGTATCATGTACTCAGATATCTGAGCTCATCAAGGAAAGACGGATAGAGATGGGATAAATTAGAGGTGCAACGATCGATCGGATGGACGATAGAGGCTTAGTTTGAAATCCGCAATCGGCCAAGCAGCATCACCTGAGGCCGGTTTACCTGCCGCTTGCACGCACGCATGCGCCGTACACGCATGCGCCGTACACGCACACCAAGAATGAGTTACCACAACTCCAAACATCTCACAAGTAAACCAGAAACCACAAAGCTTACAGCAGTAAGGACAGAATAAGCTGTTGAGGAATAACCCCGAAAACGTTCAGCACAATGAACTTAATCACACACATTAAATTGAATCACCCCGAGGATCACAGTCATTTTAAATATGCTAACGTTAGCAGGGTGGCAGTTTTATTTTCACTTCAAAATGTCATACAGTTGATTTATGAAACACAAACGCAGGGAGGACTGCGGGTTCATTAATTTCAACAGGTCAGAATACATACACAATGCCGACCGGCCTTACTTCCACTGTATTCTTTCCAAATAAGAGCACTTGAAATACATTACTGGTTATGATTTTAAAACTGTTAAGATAAAAAAAAATTTAATTGGAGAAAAATGGTCATCTGCTGGTCAGACTTTATAAAAATAGGTGATCGGCTAAGAAAATGTCATCGGAGCCCCTCTAGTATAAATCTGTGTTAAATTATGGTGGCTGGTTATTAAGTCAGTATCTTGCCCAAGGACACTTCGACTTGCAGACCGCAGGTGTGATGGATGAAAACACAAAGCTCTGAAAAGTGGTAGACCACCCAACCTCTTCCTTTATCCTTAGCTGCCACGAAGTTGCAGACACAGCAGAAGGGGCGGGGCTTACCCGGTTGCTGTGAACAGTGATTGGTTGACAGGTGGTACAGAATGAGAAATAAATTATTGATCGCAATGCAGGATATATTTACAATCGATATATATAGATGGATATAAGCTGCATCAAAAAGTAGAATATTGTTGTGTTTGGTGGATCATTTTTATTATTTAGATATTTTTTCTCAGCCAATGAAACGAGTTCTCAGATTTTAATTAAATCATTCAACTGAAAAGCATCGATTTTACTGGATAATCTTTGATGGCAGCAAATTATCCATCACAGTTAGACCATTCTACCTGAATACAACTACAAATCCTCTCAATTATTAGAGCCCATTTGGAACTCATTCCTGTTTCTTCACCCTCCTTCATCCGTCTCTGTCTTTCGGTTCAGGTCGTCGGCTGCAGAGGCTCCATAGAGATCAATCCCAGAGACACCATGGCCAAAGAGAGCAGCATCCTGGGAGTTGCCCTTTTCTTCGCTAAACCAGTAAGTAGCAGTTACATCATTTACGCCGTGTTTTACACACATAACGGTTGGGTTCTTTTGGTTTTAACAAGCATACACACTCTGTGGATAATGACAAATATGGTTGTTTTTTTTTCGTTCATCATAGCTGTAGAAGCTAAGATGAATTGAATAAGTACAAGTATTGGCTGCAGACAGTTCAACCACATCGGATGCTCACTTGGGAGACCTGCATTGAAAATCCTTAAGATTTTTTCCCCAAATTCCTGAAGGAAAAAAGTAACAAATGCAGAAAAAAAGGGAAATTAAATCCTAAAAGTGGCAAAAAGTCATCCAATTGTCAAATCAAGGTGCACCAAACTCAAACTCATGTCAGCAGCTTTGAAGTCATCTACCACACACACACACACTCACACACTATTTCAAAATCACATATTTTTTATTTTTGCCCAATCATTAAGAGTCTTTTAATAAATTTTTTGCATCTCGTCTTGGGAGAGGTCATCATGTCACCAGGCCTATGATGCATCGCTACAAATGCAAAGGTCAATTTTAATGGGGTCAAATGTTTGGATGTCAGTAAGACGAAGATGTGGAAAAGGACAAGCGTCTAAATAATAATGTGAATCTAGACGAGGCAGGATTCTGCGATGTATCTGTGACCTCCCGACAAAATTAAACACAGCGATGGCGTTCACTTGACTCGGTTCAGTTACTCACTTCAGTGATGCGTTCAAACTCATGTCATCCTGCTGTGACACCTGTGCGAGAGAAAAAAGCTGGATGTCTAAACGTTTGCATCTATTTTTTTTTTTAGAATCAGGTGGAAACAAAACCATAATGATAATGAGCAAAAACGCTTTTGACTACAAACTGAGAATCCTGGGAATAACTATTGACCCTGTCTCCCTGTCCTCGCCACCCAGGAGGAGCAGCGGGAGTGTGCGGCGCTCCTCTACGCAGGAATGGAAAGTGGTTGGCTGCGTCCGGTCGTCGGTTCCCAGTATCCACTAGAGAACGCCGCCGAGGCTCACCATGACATCATTGAGACTTCTGGAGCTGCTGGGAAGATCGTCTTGACCATGTGATGATGTAATCCTGCTACAGGTCAAAGGTCACCAAGTCCGGTTTTAGCTTTTTTGAGGCGCTACATTCAACGCGGTTTAGATGGAGCTTCATATGATTGCTGGTAATGATGTCAAATCTATTTGCTGCGACGAGTGAAGGGAGAAGGAAACACAAAAATTTAATTCACACAATCTTTAAAGCTGCAGTAATCGTCTTCGCCACGTCTTTTTGCCACTGGGGTGGAATCAGACTCAGAAATCACAACATTAACATATAATGATGAGAGACGAGGACATCCCATAAGTGTCAGTCTGATATTTGCAAGCTTTCAACACACAAGTGTTCAGAGTGTCTTTCTTTAAACTTAATCAGACGCTTAATTGTCTTTACCATCAATAAAGATTACCATTATATTAATTGTGTTTGTCACCGCAAGCCGCGCCGAATCATCTGAGGTTAGCGTGGATAAGCTGCGCTCCAGCGTTTCCTTCGGTTGGGTGAGTTCAGAATCCCAACAGGTGGATTCATCCTGGATGGGTTCTGAACACGAGAAGACGCTGAAGTTGCATCTCTGCTCGTTTTAAAGTTGAACTGCGGTTGAAATGTCCTGACTGGAGGGTCATGTGACCACCCTCTGTAAGAAGTGAGCCAGATAGGGGAGCATCTGCTCCAATGGTAGACTCCTCGCTGCTGTGAGAATATCGCGGGCGCCATCCACAGATGACACTTGAGACCTAAAAGTGCTTCAAAGATGGCAGCAGGTGCTCATAACCCTGGTTTAGTCTAAACTTGTGCCGTTCAACACCGTAGGGGATGTTTCTCTAGTCCCTGGAGTTATGTGTAGACACCGGGTGATTTGTGTTAAGAGATTTAAATAAAATACCCAAATATTTGTGAAAGCTTACCTGTGAGCGGTGACAGTGTCTAATAAGGATAATAATTTTGTCAATTTTTTAGGGATGAAATTTCAACTGTTGCAGCTTTAAGTGAACGTTTACAATATTTGTAATCATCTAAGAATATTCTGCTTTCTTTTCTGCCGTACTTTGTGTCTGATAATTACTAAAAACCATCAAAACAATGTCAATAATTTCACAGAGCAAATATTTGCGTATTATTAAAGAACAAGATATAAAAGGATCCGTTCTGACTCTCTGTGTTTCCATCCTTGCAAACGTGATTGACGTGTAGGGAGAAGGAGTCGAGGTGAAATGGTTGAAAGGCTCGCTTGTGACTCGGGGAAAACTGAACCAGACATGACACCTGTGCGTCTCAGGTGACCTGCAGCTCTACTGGGCATGCTCCAGAGAGGGTCAGGTAACTTGACCTGGACACACTCACACACTCGCTGTCACAGATCTGCAGCTACCAGTGTAGGATGAGCTCCGGCCCCCAGCAGCAGACGGTCCTTCTCAGGGACTGATATGAGAGTGGAGCGTACCATGTCCGCTGCAGGGGTGGTTCTCTGGCGTCTCTTTGAGAGGTAGGCTGTACGTGGTAGATATCATTTGTTTGGTTTAAAATGAGGTGTGTGGATGTTCAGATACTACAGCTGTAATGTCAGGGATAAGGTTTACTACACACTCGATGTCTCTCGTCTGGATGGGATGTGCTGAGTGTGGCTCACCTGTTCCTCAAAGTCAAGTCTTACAGTCAGAAGAATGGAGGAGACGGTTGGGCGATGCCGGGGATCAACCTTGCAGGTTGAATCTTATCCAGGGGATTGTGGATTTGGTCGAAAATGAAATTCTTTAGATTACAACTTTGTTGGAAGGCTCGTGTCTGGATGTTTGTTTATGCCTGCTGTCAAAAGGGGGCGTATAAGGTTACCCTTATCCCTCACCCACATCTCCAAAACCAGCAGACAGACTTTAGCTCTGTAGGAGTCCTTAAGGTGTACGTCTCATATGTTTGCCTCTTCAATATGCTTATCTTTAAATCTTCAGGCAGGTTATTTACAATCACCGGTTTGCTCACAGTCACCTGTGACGCAGGTTATGAGTGTCTGCGTTGGCGGGTGCCGGGGTCAGCACACAGACGGCACACATTGGATCAGAGAACCTAACAGGTACCAGCCAGCTTTAAAGGTCCAGTGGTAGCATTTAGAAGGATTTGGGTGATGGAATAGATGAAAGTATTTTTTAGTTGCTTCATTATCTTAGACTTTATTTCTTATTTATAAACAGGTGTCACACCAGAATGTTTCTACAACAGCCTAGAATGGACAAACTTAACTCAAGGGAGAGACTTTTGCATTTTCTGGGTTTTGTAGCCCACCACAGGGGAGGCTGAGATGGTTACAATATGTTCTCCTCCTTGTGAGTAAGACCTCAGGCTGTCCCTCTTTTTTGTTCATGAATAATCTATGCCGTTTAATTGTCTCCGGGGGACAAATAAAGTTTCTTAAAGTGAATTGAAAATCCAGCCTCTACATGGGAGATCGCTTTTCTTCTTACCAAGACCGGCAGGAAACTATGATTGGTCATATTTGCATAAAAGTTGCTGCGATGTAAAAAAAACTGCTAGGTTGCGCAGAATACATTAGGATTGGTTGAATCTGCATCAATCTTTGTGATTGCATCTTCCTGGAGGGACTGCTTGAAAATTTCAACCGTTAAGATGGAGGAAAAAAAAACCCCGAAACAAACGGAGACACAGACATACTGGAGGATTTTCAAGAGCTTTTGTCTGAAGTTGCTGCTTCTTATTCCACAACATATATTCTTTAATCTTATTATGCGTTAATTAAGAATTATATAGATAAATTGACGATGTTTATGCAGAATAAAGATAGATTTGAGAATTCACACTCTCAATATCTCAACCACGGAATCATCGCTGAGGGTCAGAAGAGGTCAGACAATGAATGGGCGTCAGCTGCAGGAGGTCACATGAAGACGGACGTGACCTGAGAAGGAACAAAAACAACCATGAAGACTCAAAGGTCTCAAAGAAATGTGGAATGAACACAGAAGAAGAAAAATGTGGCAGAAAGCTAAAAATCAACTGCAAATGCAACATGCCTACAAGTTAACAATGATCTGCCGTAACATTACAACCCCATCTACTATTGTGTCACTTCCCTTTACGCCACCGAAGCAGCTCTGTGATGTCACTCTGTGTTCTGACGCCTGTTCTATCAGAACCAGCAAAACCTTTTTCAGCAATTTGAGCCACATTAGCTCTTCTGTGGGATCAGACAAGATGACCTCCCCAGAAACACATCTCATATGACTACTCTGCTTTATCACGTCCTGTTAATGCTCTCTGCGTCTGATGACGTCGTTACTGTGTAGTCTGTCTGTTCCCCGCGGAGGGCAACTCAGCGGGGGGGAGAACATTACGAGAAGAGTTTGACCAGAAACACGATCGGTCTCTTTCTGCAGCCGTCTGGTCTGCTGTCATCCTTCGGTCAGCATCCTCTGAGGATACCTGATGACGCTCCTCACACATTCAGCTCCTTACCAACACACGCAGCACTGTTTGTTACCCTAGCAACTCAGAACAAACAACAACAAACAAAACACACCGGAGAAAGCACTAGGGCTGGTAATGATGATGATGATAGTGATGAAGATGATACTGTTGTTGATGATGAGGATAGTGTTAATGATGATAGTGATGATGATGATAATACTGATGATGATACTGATAATGATGATGATACGTATGATGATCATAGTGATGATGAGGATACCTGATGACGCTCCTCACACATGCAGCACTGTTTATTTGTCTAGCAACTCAGAACAAACAACAACAACAAACATAACAGCAGACACACGTACTGTCTACTGGTGAGTCATCAGTGGACACTGTTTAACAAGGTTTTGTTTCATATTGGTAGTGATGAAGAGATGATAATGACGAAAATGATAATAGCAACAATACTGACGGTGATAATAATGATCTTGAATATGATGTTAGTGATAATGATGATGACGGCGGTAATATTAATGTTGAAGATTATGTTCATGATAATGATGATAGTGCTAATGATGATGGTGATAGTATTGGTAATAATGACGATAATGATAATAGCAATAATAATGACAATAGTGACAATAATGATGAGGAAAATGATGATATAGGGATAATGATGATGATAGCGATGATGGTGATAATGATAATAGCAACAATAATGACAGTGATAATAATGATGATTATGAAGATGATATTATTGATAAAGATGATAATAATGATAGTGATAATGATAGTGATGATGATAGTGATGATGATATTGATAATGATGATAATAGCAATAATAATGACAGTGTTAATAATTATGATGAAGATGATGTTAGTGATAAAGATTATAATAATGATAGTGATAATGATGATATTGATGATGATGATGATGATGGGAATAATGACAATAATGATAATAGCAATAATAATGACAATGACAATAATAATCTTGAAATTGATAGAAATAATAC
Source organism: Lophius piscatorius (assembly GCA_009660295.1). NCBI lineage: Eukaryota > Metazoa > Chordata > Actinopteri > Lophiiformes > Lophiidae > Lophius > Lophius piscatorius. The sequence goes on from VRLP01000233.1 coordinate 39,827, forward strand.
TGGGGATAAAGATGATGGTGATAATGATGGTAATGATAATATTGACAGTGATAATAATGATAACGATGGATCTAATACTGATGATGAAAATGATGTTAGTGCTAATAATAATGATGAAGACTATTTTCGTAATAACGATGATGATTGTGCTTACAATGATAACGATAATGATGATGATGATGATAGTTATGGTAATAATGAGGGTGATAATAATAATGATGATTATTATGATAGTGATAATGATGATTATAGTGTAAATTTACGCCAAACATGATGATGTTGATGATGAAGGGCAGCAGTCTGGAGACTTTTGCGGGGGAGTTTTTTCATAATGTTTGTTTTAATAGGCCGGACAGAAGATTACTTCTGTGATGCTGTGGTATCGGGTTCCTAACCTTTGGAAAAGATGCGACCTCCTCGCCATGTCATCTCTACGGTAACCCAACATGAACAGTAAGAACGGTGATTTCCTGCTGTGTGTCATTACCTGCAGGAATCTTCTCCAGAACTTCATCGTTTACTGTGATTTTCTACAGTGTCATTTTGATAACGATGATTCTCTACAGGATGATTGTAACTCTAACTACCAACGGCTCATAATTCTCCCCCTTCATCCTGCAGCTGTGACTGGTTGTTGACTTTCAAAGTAACTTTGGGATGGTGTAATTTTTATATTCATAAAAACACAGTTTTCCGTACATAAACAGTAAATTACAGTGGACCTTTCAGTTTATATACCAGTATACCCGTTTTATCACTAACCCATACAAAAGTGACAAGATTGAAGAAACATTCTGCGGTGAAATCCAAATCTCAGGTGGCCAGACATCAGCCCCACTATCAAACATCATGGCTGTTTTAAAATCATTTATATACGCACCTCCCTGACAGCCTGGAGGGGATTTCTTAAAATAACTGGGTGTTCACTGATCCCATGCAGACCCACGAAGATCTGGAACATCATGACGTCCTGCAAAACAAAACGTTACTTAACGTCTCATCTTTGTGTGTAAGGGGGGACAAAACCTGGAAAATAATCATGCAAAGGTGAAGAAGTTATTACCTCTGACTTAAATCTATAATCATGTAAGATTAAGATCAGAACTCTGGACCTAGAACTTCTGTCAAAGGTCTCATCCCTCTAATTATAATCCAAAATAGACGTATTACCACACCCACATGCACAAACGCATTCCTGTTATTGTTGTTTGTTTTGTTGTTGTGGTTGTCTGCCTTACAAAAAGACAACATATGATGAAGGTTTGATCGCCATCATAAAGAACAAGACTGTGATTGGAATATGTACAGCCTGAGAGAGAAGAGGAAGAAGAAGAGGAGGAGGAGGTTGTTCACGATCACGTATTACCCATCAGTCATTTTTCATTCTTCTTTTTTTTTTCTGCAGGTGTCTTGCTGATGTTGGTGCTGTCAATCATCAGAGCCCACTGTGTGCCCTCTGTCCCATCATGCCCTGCTTCCTGTGTGGTTTGTTCTGATGATGTCATCATTTGTAACAGACTGGCTCACATTATCGGTAACGTACATTCAGAGTTAGAGGCAGTTTTTGTGTTTCACGCATTAAATGGCTGTTATTTTCTCCACTATCATAAACGTTACCCATGAGCCCTCAGTGCTGACAGGACAGTAATTTGTCTGACCTGTGTGTGACCCGTGTGTGTGCCCAGATGCTCCAGACAGCACCCAGGCTCTGCTGCTGACAGAGGGTTCCATCTCCACAGTCCAGCCGGCCTCACTGTCAGACCTGAGTAACATCACAGTCTTAGGTCCGTCAGAACCTCCTCAACTGTCTTCACACAGTCCAGATCTTCTTCTCATTCAGTTCTTTCCTTGTTCACTGTGATGGTACTGGAGGGACGGTCTGCCATCCGTCTAGCTGAGGGCAAGATGCCAGAACAGGATTGAATCAGAGCATTTTCTCATTTACTTAGTCATGGGGAATTCTTTCCCCGAAAAAGTCGGGGATATTATGGAATCGTCATCGATGCCGCTCATCATTCACGTGAACGCGATAACAGAAAAACTAACACATGGAGCATTTTCAAATTTTATACTCTCATAGATCTCAGTGTGAGGAAGAACTGGAGGGTTTTTGGGAAATGTCCGACACCAGGGGGAGCTTTATCTCCAAAATTGTCGGGCCATAATTTCTCACTCTCTGGTCCGATTAACTTTGTGCACATTTATTATGTAAATATCATATTTTACTCTAGCAGTTCATATTTGACTCACTAGGGGGAGCTTATTTTTTGAATTAATTAATTTTTGATAATTCAAAAATATTTTCATGGACACTTTCAAATTTTTTTTAGTTTATTGATTTCGGGAAAGCTCGGTTTCATAGTTTCGACACTAGGGGGAGCTTTATCTTCTTCTAGTTTTATCAACCATTGATAAAATGCTTGTGTCAGGTCTTAATGACTCTCCAGAAGAGTCAAGAGTGAAGAGTCAAAATAAGTTGTCCAATAAGTGACAGCCATAAAACTGGTGATGTTACAGGATGTTTGGATGATGTACATAATAATTAAGAGGCAGCAAAGAAGAAATTATATTTTTGGTTTTGGGCTGTGAGAATTTCACATCCCCCCAACAGTTTCCAGTGGTCCTGCTCTAATCCATCTGGACCATAATATGTCAAAAGCTACGCGAATACAGACACAATTAAATCAGATCCATCTGTAACTTTGATCAAAAATGAGCCTTTATGGTTCTGGATGAAAGTATGTGGTTAAGAAAACATTATCACACACACACACAGGTTCTGTTGTTGCTGGTGTCGGTTTGTTTGGTGGACTAGGATTACTATTATCAGTAGGATTACTCAAAAAGTTACGAGTAAAATGTGTTTGAATGTTTTTCGGAGATCCTCAGGGAACAGTCCATTGAATCTGGGGTTGGGATCAAAATTTGAATCCCAATTTTTTAAAGAATTCTACCATTGCAGTATACGGGCAATTATTATTTATTATTAATATTTTAGCATGTACTTCCATGGATAATGCTTAGACATAAATACTTCAAGTCTTCAGATGCTCAGAGATTCTGAACTGATGTGAAAAGACTTTTAAACTAAGCATTACTGTGTTTGAGATATGGCTGCAGGACCCTCTCTGTATCTTTCCCACCTTCAGGTCTGAGTCATAACCACATCTCAGTGTTGGGTGAGACGTCCTTCAGGGTCCTGCCCCTCCTCCACACCTTACAACTGGACCACAACCTCCTGACCAGCCAGGCTCTACAGGGGGGAGCTCTGACCAACCTGACCCAGCTAGAGGTCCTTGCTTTGGGCCACAACCTCATCAGTGTGGTGGGTACCTAGTGGGGGGAAATGCATTTAAGAAGTAGAAGACATGGTTTTCGTGAAATTCATTAAGCGCGGGATGTTTCTACTCAAACAATCAGGATGAGAGAGAACCCACTCTTAGATGTTCAGGTGTGGATAACTCCCACAGACCTCCTCTTGGACTGAGTGGAGGCTGTAGCACAGTGGGTGGAGAGGCTGGTGCTTCTTCCTACTCCTCAGCGGTGGGAGCAGGGGACAATGATCAAATGAAGGGAACTCCTTTCACTAAGTTGTACTGTGTATAACTATATGGCATCATTAAAGGTTACATTAGTATTATAATATTTGATCCCCGAAAAGTCAGGGATATTTTTGGAATCGTCATCGCTGCCGCAAATCTTTCATGTTAACAAAATAACGCAAAAGCTATTTCATGGATCATTTTCAAATCGTATACCCATATAGAGTTTAGTGTGAGGGAGAACTGGATGTATTTTGGGAAAGGTCGGTTCTATATTGCCAACAATAGGGGGAGCTTTATCTCCAAACATTTTCGGACCTTATTTTTGCAACTACTTGTCCGATTTAGTCCAGATTTGGAATAAATTAATTGACTCGAGGAGATCTATCTTGAACATCATATTTTACTCTAGTTTTGTCATATATTACTAACTACCTGGAGCGTTTTCATGAAAAATACTGTTTTCCGAACATAACTCTCAAACAATTTGGAGGATCATCATTTTCAAATTTTTTGGCTGTAATTTGTCAACTATTCCTCTTATTAGTCCAAATCGCCTCAAGGAGATCTATCTATTGTATACATGGTCTTTTATTCTAAATGTTCATATTTTGTTCCCTAAGGGGATATCTTTACATAGGAAGTTATGTCTAAAAACATTTTTTACCTGTTGGTCCCATTTGAATGAATCCACAATATTTTGCATTTACCCTATTTAACTTTAATAGCTCATATTTTAGTCACTTAAAGGAGCTTTTTTACGTAAAAAAATACTGTGGACATAATTTCATGTTTGAGGGGTAGTTGGAGGGGATTCAATCAGGGGGATTGCTTGTACAACTTAGGGGCTTCTACACACGGATTGATGACCGGGCCTTCAGCTTTAGAAAAATCTGCCGGGCAGCAGAATTCCTCAATTCTGGCTTCCTGGCTCTGAAGAAACATCTTTGCAGCATTAGACTGCCACAGGACTGTAGTTCCTTGGCTTTTTTTTTTGTAACTTCCTGAAAATGCCTCATTTAAAAATAACTTTGTATCCTTTCCCAGACCGACATACTTCAATCACCTTCTTCCTCATCTCTTCCTGAATTTCTTTTAATTTTGCATTGTGCATTATCAGCGTGTAATAAACCCTGCACCTCTTCCTCAAACACGATTCTCTGTGTTGATGCAGATCCACGGCAGCTGGCTCAAAGGCAACACGGCCCTGCGGAGCCTCAAACTGGAGGGAAACCAGCTCACCAGTTTGGGTTCTGGTTCCTTCCCTCTGAATGACCTGGAATACCTGGAGAGTCTGGACCTCTCAGATAATTTGATTAATTATCTGGACAAAAACAGGTTATTACATATTAAAAGTGTTCGATACATTCTTTGTCTGGTATTTTGTTGTTTTATACTTTATGTATTTATTATAAGAGTACACATGTTACATTTCCAACGACTTGTAGTATATTGACATATTTCCAATATACATATGTGTTCTGTCAGTTTCAGTGGGTTGGAGAACCTGCAGACCGTGGATCTCTCCAGAAACCGTCTCGGTTCTGCTCCCGCTGAAGCTTTTTCCTACCTCAACTGGCTGACTGACCTCAACCTGGACCTCAACTCATGGAACTGCTCCTGTCAAATGCTGGAGCTGGCCGCCTTCCTGTCCACCTTCATGCAACATCCCGACAAGGTGCAGCAGCTCTTCTTCAACCTGAACACATTTCCAAAGCAGCTCGACCCGCATTCTGTTTGATCCAATCATCACTGGGTCGGCTGATTGGTCGTGTTTGATTTCCTCCAAATTAGTTGTTTTTTTCTAAAAACAAAAATCAAAAGCTCCTCCTTTTGAGTGAAAAATGAATAATTAAAGTTAAATATAACATATACAAGATCGATCACCTCAAGTTGTTTCATATTCACCAAATTTGGACAAAATTTAACAAATGGTCAGTAAGTTGGATCAGAAAAAACATGTTTTCATGAAAAAGCGCCTCCTACTGAGCAAAATATGAGCTATTAGAGTAAATATATGAAACATACAAGATATATTTCCCTGATTTGATGGATCACATTTGGACTTAATAGGACCAACAGTTGCGAAATTATGGTCCGAAAAAAGGAGATAAAACTCCCCCTAGTGTTGAAAATATAGAACGGACCTTTCCAAATATCAATCCAGTTCCTCCTCGCACTAAGATTTATGGGAATATAAAAAGTGAAATTGATCCGGGAAACAGTTGTTGCGTTAAAATGAAGGATCTGTGGGGCGGTGACGATTCCATTCTCTCCCGGACCTTGGGTGACGTTGTGATCTCACAGAGAAGATATTCGTTTGTCGTTTCAGGCAGATAAGACAAGACTAGCTGACTTGAACACTGACATTTTTCCTCCCGCTGCTCTCAGGTTCTTTATAACGGACGTAGGATGGTGTGTGTGAGCGCCGACAACCCGGCTGTCACCACAGTGCTGGAGCTGACCGAAGCCAACTGTGTTCCGTCCAATCAGAACATCACGGTGCTGATAGAGAGCAGAGGCGGCGTGACTCCGCAGCTGTATGCCCGGGATCTGGCCATCACAGCGGTCGTCTGCTTCATCGGTGAGACGGACACACTGCAAAACTCTAGATAGGATGCTGCTTACATCAGTGCCGGTCTGTCTTTTTGAGCCATGCACTCTTCACATTCATTCATTCATTCATTCACTCATCCATTCATTCATTCATTCATTTATTCATTCATTCTTTCACTCTTTCACTCACTCTTTCACTCACTCTTTCACTCACTCCTTTTGAATGCACACACAGAGCAAAATTACAAATCAGATTACTTGACACGAGTAAGATGACGTTGGTTATTGTGGTTGAATAATTGCCTTATTTTGATTAAGGTTAAGTTTTCATGTTGGCCTATGTGGGGCCCTTTTGTGGGGTTTGCTTCAGGCATTGTGTTGTTGGGGGGCTAAGAGAGGTTGGGGGCCCCCCCATTTGCACAGCTGGCTCAGCCTAATGACATGTAACACACATATAGTGATCAGCCATAACATTATAACCACCTGCCTAATCTAGGTCCCATTTTTGCCACCAAAAAAGCTCTGTGGTGCTACAGTAGGTCTTTAGTGGGATCAGACAACAGCCTTCCCTTCAGATGTTGATCACTGAACCTGGAGCACCCATGACCCTGTTGCTGGAGGAATAACCTCACAAGCAGAGAGTCAGCAGGTAGTTTATAGCAGATTTTAAACTTGAATAGCAGATTCAGTGAATCCATTTCACCGTATTACATCTATCAAAGCAACAACAAAGAAAGTGTAACACCCTGAAGGATGGTGTGAAGAGCTGCAGCTCTATGAACACATTAAAAGATGATTTGAGATATGAATCGGTTAAATGCTGCTCAGCACTGCCCTCACTGACTCCATTCTATCTTAATGTCCCAAATCTCATTTTCATCTGAGAAGCACACACCTGTGATATGCCAGTATGTGTAGTTTGTACTGTATGTCTTGTTTGCTCTCTAATGTGTATCTTTGTATGTTATATTATACTTATATTATTGAGCGATATGTTACAGAACTCATGTTTTAATTGGTTTGGCAGATGTCTCTATTCAAATTTGTTTCACATCTTGGCAAATCCCAACCGCTCTATTAATAATAATAATACATTTAATTTATAATGCACTTAATATTATACTAGTCAATATGTAGATAAAATACATCCACTCACAGCTTTGCATTGCTCTTACATTAAAATTCACCTTGCACTATGCAAACAGCCTTAAAGAGAAATTCCCTGTGTCAATTGGAATGAATTTGACCTCAATCCATTTGTACATTTAGTTAAGATTTAGTTACAAATTGTTAAGATTAATGCAAACAGCCATCGAAGACATCTTATCTAGCCTGTCTTCCTTCAGGTGGTGTTGGCTTGACCTTGCTGGCAATCCTGATCTACTATCAAGTGTCTCTCCGGAAAAAACAGAAAGAAACTGGAAGACAGAAAGTGGAAGAGGAGGGAAGCAGAACAAATCACCATGTTAGTCACCAAGACGTAAGTGGACAGACGGGGGACCTCGTCTCACAGTCTGTGGACAGGGAGGTCATGACTTCAGATGCCGGGGCAGATGGATATGGTCGCCAGTTTAGGTCCAGAACCGATGAAAACTACAGCCATTTTTGCTGCCCGGACTGCAGAAGGATTGAGTCAAACCCTGTGAAATGGAACAATAAGATCAATGCCGGGATGGAGGCTGAGGAGGAAATAGGGAGGAGGACATTGAGGATGATGATGGCAGAGGAAGACAGGAGAAGCGCTGGGACTCAGCAAGGAATCTTGAGCAGGGAGTATCCATTCAAGCCTCTTCCTCATGTCCACACAAACTCTTCTCATCCGAGGAAAGAAAGATTTGGTCAAAGACCGGAGACACTGGCTGCTTGTAGAGAGATTGGAGATGGTTACAGGACTGACATGAATGGAAAGCAAAGAAAAGGAGGTGAAAAGGAGTCTTTGCACTGCGAGAGCTGCCACCGGACATTCAAACCGGCCGAAGAGGGCATGAGAAAAGGGAGAATTCACAATATAAGAGACTCTGCTCTTTTTAACGGCTTCCCATCTCAGTACAGACACTTTGACAGGAGTATGACAGTCAACCACAACCAGTTTGACGTGATGAAGAACAGGGAGGCGAGGAGAGAAACCCGAAATGTAACATTTGATCTGGAGAGATCGAGAAGCCACGAGCGAGAGGAGGAGAGGACCTCTAGAGAGAAGGACAGAGGAAATGGAAGGAAACACAAAGCTAAAGCCCAGTCAAGCCGATCTCTGAAGGTTAAATTAAACTTGGACCCGCTGAAAAAAAGCAAAGTCCATCCAAAGAGGAAAGCTGAGCGCGGTCCCTCGCAGAAAAGCACTCCGAAGAAGAGCAAAGAGGAAAAAGGAAGAGGAGAGAGGGAAGGGAAAGTAAAGAAGAGCAGCAAAAAAAGTAAGGAATCCTCTGAGGTTGAGAGATTGACTGAGGATGTTGAGGCAGAAGGAACAGAATCAGAACAGAAAAACCAAGGAAGTCCCAAAAGGAGGCAAGGTGAGCAGGAGAGTACAGGCGATCGGGCTGAGCATAAGGTACCAGAGAGTTCTGAACCCGCTGAAAACTCTAAAACTGTGGACCAACCAGCCTCGCCGGTTGCCATTGGACAGGGACAACCGTTGCAGAGTGGCAGTATCCATGGTTTGGTTCTGGGGAGTGCTCAGCTTTCCTCACAGCCTCACGTATCCCGCTTGACAGCTGACAGTATTTCCAAATTGTCTCTGCCTGGTTCTGCTGGCTCACAACTACCCGGCCAAAGCCTTTCTCTTCAAGGGGGTAGTTTATTGCTCAACGCTGTGGCCTCAGGCTCTAATGCAATGTTCCCCAGCAATTTAGCTAATTCCATTGCTCCGAGCATAGCAATCAGTGGCGCCAGTATACCACCATGTGGTGCTCTAAGTAGCTCCAGCAGGCAAGCCGGGTCGGGCCTCATGACTCCTGTTAGCTCTCTTATAACCAGCGCTCTGCAAGCGAGTTCTATACCTGCCTCTCCTCTTCATAGCTCCGAGGCTGCAGGGCTGGTCTCACGTTTACAAGTAAACCCGGCTGTTAATCCTGTACCTGTTCAATCCCTCTCACAGAACCAGCTGCCTCCTGACAGCTCTCCACTTATAGAAAGAGGGCAGGCTGATCCAGTCCAGGGATCCGGCTCTCAGTCCGGCAGAGCAGTGCATCACTCTGAATATCAAGAACCCCAGACCCAGGAGAGTCTCACTCCCCTACCTCAGGAACCTCCAAGTGTGGATGTTTATTCTGGGGTGGACCCTCAGGCTCAGGCGCCAGCAACTAGGGCAGACAATTTGTCAAACAATCGTGGCCAGACAGAATCTGGGTCGATACCTGCTGAGTCAACAGTCCACATGTCAGGTGGGGATGTGGAACTAACCGATGGAGCAGGTGTGTCAAAAGCAGATGTATCCGTCTCAGGCATCTCTGCACCCAGTGTGTCCACACAAAATGTAACACCCCAAGGTGATGTAGTTGCAGCCACTGCGCTGCTGCAGCAAGAGTACCTGTCAGAAGAAGGAGGATCCCCCCCCAGGAGGAAGCTGAGGTTGGTGCTTCCTGAGAAGACGTCCAGCCGACCGCCCACAGCACTGGAGAGGAAAATACGCTAGCTGCTAATAATAGTGGATGAAACCGTGTGTTTCTGTAGTCTCCTGAAGAAGAAGAAAACCCTAAAATACAGTTTTACATCAGATACATACATTATTGTAGCTATTATTTTATTACAAAAAACACCATATCACAGGAGCTGAGTCACTATTCAAGGACCCCAGTCTTCTGAGGATGTATGTGAGAGACCTACCTGTGAAAGACTCTTTTATTCAACGGTTTATGCAGTATAATACTGAAATACTGACAAATAAAGAAATGACAACTATACAGTAATACTGTAATACTGTTATTGTTTTGGCAGGCAGCGAGCAGAGTATGACTCGGTGGTAAATGACGGTAGGCTCCTACGGAGTGAAGGTGAAGCATCTTTATTTCACACAATGATACGATAAAAACGCAAGAAACATTTTAGTTCAAACGTCTGGCTCACTTCTACCACTATTTCTACTTCTACTTCTAGAACACCCACTGTAAAACATTTTACTACTACCACTGTAGTACCACTGCAGCTTTTTACTGTGACTACTCCTGCTACAACTTTAACTTCAACTTATCAGCAGCTGGTTAGTTCAGTAGGTTACACCACAGATTTTGGTGCAGGAGATTGGGGTTGAAATCCCAGTCAAAAGAGGGCGTGTCAGGAATCCAGTGTGGAGTCTTAGGCAAGGTCCTTGGTGCTAACAGCCTCCCCAGCTGGATCTAGTGCTGGTCCCAAGCTCAGATAAAAGGGTTCTGTCAGAAAGGGCAACCGACATAAAAAACAATGCCAAATCAATATACGGAATGAGAGAAACTGCTGTGGTGAACCCTTGAAAAAGGAAAAGAGCCAATAGAAGTTGCTTTTTAACTATGACTTATCATAAACTATTCATCATTGCTGCCCCTCGTCTGTGGAATGCCCTCCCTGACCATCTGAGGGCTCCACAGACGACAGACACATTTAAAAAAGGACTTAAAACTTTCCTTTATAGCAGAACCCATAACTTTAATTAACATTGCTGCTTTTTGGTCAGGTTTTTATATAGTTATTATTTTATTTTTTATTGATGTTTTTATCTGCTTTGACTTTGTAGTACTTTGAGATTTTATCGAAATGTAGAGTGTATTATAAATTAAATGTATTATTATTGTTATTATTATTATCCCCAGCTATCAATGGTGCCATGTTTTGTGACACAAGGGTGAAAACTGGAAGATGTGGTGAAATTCTCCATAGACCCTTTCATTTGATGGCGTTCAATGCTTTGGCGTTTGCTTCTTTTGTAAGCAAACGCTTGTTGTTGATGAAGTTCACGTGAAATGGTCTGAGGCACGACAACAGCTACTAAATGGACTTTTATATGACACAGTTGTAAAAGACTAAAGGGAATGTTATATGTCATTTTTGGATTGACCAATGAAAAGGGCGTAAGAACAAAGAACTACGACAGCAGCCTTATCTAAAGCCTGAGGGAAAGTCAGATAGCATATTATTAGTGTATTAAAAACTCTTTGGGTATTATTATTATTATTATTATTATTAAAGGGACTCCAGAACTAAAGACAGGACAGACAATGTGAAAATGAGCCCGTTGTCGTCAAACACTGACGGTTCCACAGGTGGAGCAATAAATCATCTGGTCCTTTTAAGAAATAAGGCCGAAATGGTCTTTTATGAATTGTATCTAAGATGACTTATTCTGTTAACTTACTCTATAAAAGAGTCTGAGGTGGGATCTCACTTTTAAGGAGGGGGTTGTGACAACCCTGAGGCTTCAGGATCTGTTTCCTGTTTGGTTGCTGTGATGAGTTCAGGGGCTTATTAGGAGTGGTGACTGACAACTGGTTTTTGTGACTGCTCGTCTTGTAGAGAGTATGAAGATAGACTTAAAGGTCTCTAGATGTTCTGTTGTAGATAGTTGAAATAAAATATTTTGCCACTAAGTCAGTGTGCAGGAATTCCTTTTTGCAAGTTTAGAGAGAGAAGGGTAGATAATGTGTGAATTTATAAATCAGGAAGTTGAAAGGATTAGTAAGGATGGAGCTTTGAAGAGGATGAAGAACGGAAAGGCGGTCGGTCCTGATGACATACAGGTGGAGGTATGGAGGTGTCTAGGAGAAAGGACAGTGGAGGATTTAACCAGATTGTTCAACACGTTCTTTAAAAATGAGAGGATGCCTGAGGAATGGAGGAAGAGTGTTCTGCCGATTTTGAAGAACAAGGGTGATGTTCAGAGTTTTAGCAACTACAGGGTTATAAAGCTGATGGGCCACACGATGAAGATATAGGAAAGAGTCGTTGAAGCTATGGTAAGAAAGGATGTGACAATATGGTATGGTATCTTGCTTATAAAAAGCTCTTTCGTTTGATCTGAGAGTGCTGATGGAGAAGTAGAGCGAAGAGGAGAAGCTGTCACATAGTGTCTTTGTGGACTTAGAGAAAGTGAGCAACAGAGTGACGAGGGAAGAATCATAGGGAGTCTAGTGTGATAGAGACATTTGAAGAGTTATACAGGATATACAGGATATGCAGGGCAGCATGACAGCGGTGAGGTGTATAGTAGGAGTGACAGACGGGTTCAAGGTGGAGGTGGGACTGCATCAAGGATCAGTTCTGAGCCCTTTCTTTTTTGTTATGGGGATGGACAGGCTGACAGATGAGGTCAGACAGGAGTCTCCATGGACCATGATGTTTAGAGATGACTGTGATCTGTAGTGAGAGCAGGCATTTGGACGAAAACCTAGAGAGGTGGAGGTATTCACTGGAGAGAAGAGGAATGAAGGTCAGCTGCAGCAAGACAGGATACATGTGTTTGAACGGTTAGGATGTAAGAAGTAGAGGTGGAGCAGGAGCAGCAAGTACTTGTGGGGGTCAACTGTTCAGAGCAATGGGGAGGGTGGAAAAGAGGTGACGAAGTGAGTACAGGCAGAGTGGAGTGGGTGGAGAAGAGTGTCAGGAGTCTGCAGACCAACTCCCACCACAAGATGGTAGTGAGAGCAGCTTTGCTGGATGGTTTAGAGATGGTGGCACCGACCAGAAGGCAGAGAGCAGAGTAGAAGCTGTTCTTTGGGAAAGACAAAGATGACAGGACTAGGAAGGATCACATGAGATGGAGAGCCAAGGTTAGAGAGGCCAGACTGAGGACACGTAAAGAAGAGGGGTGAAAGATGCTGTAGATGGAGCTGCCAGACAGGGGGAGAAAAAAAGGGAAACACCAAAGAGGAAGTTTCTGGATTGGGTGGAAGAGGACATGCAGTTGGTTGTTGAGACAGAGGAAGATGCAGAGGACAGGGAAAGATGGAAACAGATGATCCAACTTCTTGACCCCTGAAGTGAACAGCTCAGAGAAGAAGGAAAACAAATAATGCACACAATATATATTGTGTGCATTATTTGTTAATTCTTATGCTAGATAAGAGTTAAAAATGGGTTTGAAGTAAAGTCACTGGTTTCTGCTGTCCTCCCTCTCTGTGCTAATCTGATAGTTGTTCCTTTAACCACAAATATGGCGGCGGTCACTTGAGCCTTTATGTGGTCACTGGAAAGGTGTAGCTTACAACGCCAAACAGATTTTTCTCCAAAGAAAAGGAGGTGTCATCAATTTGTTGGTTATTGAACGAACGTCTTCCAAATTTGGAGCATTTTCAAGACTCTGACATCCTAAAAGCATTTTTGTGTGTGAGGGTAAGAAGATAGTTGAGTGAAAGCGAAATCAAATTTACATCATATGAAAGATTTCTTTTCGTTACAGGAATTTTGACAGTAATTTTGTTTTAATTTGTGAATTTTGTTTGCCAAAAGGGCGGTTGAAAATAACGCATTATTTTCAATAAATGAATTAGGGGAAAAATGGACGTGATTTAAAAAAAAAGTCAACATTGATTAATCGTTAATACAGTCAATTATGATGTGTGTAAGATAAATCTCCTCCAGTCGATCATATGCAACACATTTTTGACTAAATCAGACTAACAGTTGGAGATATTATGGCCCCAAACTTCTGGAAATAAAGCTCCCCCTAATGTCGGAAATGTACAACCAACCTTTCCGACAAATATTGATAGATGTCTTTACATTTGATTGATTAATTACAACCCATGTAATAAATGTGATTTTTCTTCATGTGTGGGTGTCTACACATGCACTTATGGTTTGTGCCAAGATTAGTACAAACGATTTCTTAAAAATACAGTCAGTTTGATCCTACAGCAGGTAAGTATTATTTCTGTGCATGTGACCTACACCAGCCCACCGTGAAAGACTAGCCTAATACCTTTAATTTGGAACTAATAGCCTCCCTATTTCTGGAGGGCTTGACCCACCCTGTGTGAAACACAGAATAAAACAAACAAGGGCGAAAAGACAGGAAGTAAAATCAAGAGCCAACAGCACCGCAGGGGCCCAGGAACTACGAACCGACTCAGGGCTCAGGAAGCACCAAAGCCAGCACTGCTGGAGAGCACAGGCCCGCCACTGGGGGTACGGGGCAGGAGGGGCCCTAAGGCTGAATTCAAATAGGAGGGCAGGTGAGGTGGGGTAGAGCAACAGAGACTACTGAGCTGCAGTAGTGTGCCCCCCAACCCCCCAACCCCTATCATGAGACCTACTGTGCAAATACACAAAAGTGTCTGTTAACGGGTTTGTGCTCAGTGAGTGAAGCCCATTCAGAGAAGTAAGGCCCGTAGAACCCAGCCAACCCCAAACCCTCGCTGATTTGATGCAGGCTACCTGTAGGCTTGAAAGTCATTTAACACATTTAGTATTTTTGTAGAAGATGGAGACCACACCGGAGTCAGACCCTGAGGAGCAGGCCTACAGTGAAGAGAATGCAGAGGAGGAGAAGGGGGAGAAGGAGGAGGAGCAGGAGGTGTCGGCGCTGTTACTCCTGCTGGAGAGTCTGACTTGTGTCTATCATCCAGCTCCTCGGGATCAGCAGTGAGTATCGACGACTTACAAACCCACGACACACTCGCTGGAGGAGGGTCAATAATTAATGATAGACCAGAGCAGCAACAGAAATGAAGATCCGATCAGATTTGATTCAACAACGCAGAAATACAGTCTTCCATTCCTTGATAAGAGAAACTTATCAAAGGTATGTCAACTAAAAAAAATTAGAATAGAAACTATACAAGTGCCATTAAAAACGCCTTTCTCTTTAATACGACAAACAGCAAAACAGTAAAAAAGATTGTTTCTAGGAAATCTATCTTGTTTTTTTGGTTTCAGAAGAAAAATATTTTTTCCAATAGAAAAGCAATCTTACTTTCACAACATATATACTTATTCTTAAGAAGATATTGCAGCTAGTATTCAACAATGTTTTGCGTAAAATCCCATAATGCTGGGCGAGTCTGGCTAAAATGAGAATCACTGATTTCTTGCTTGGAATTGAGATCGCAATTCTCCCCGTGATCTTACCAGTCAGTTTACATCATATAACATGATGGACAGATGTGTGCGGGCACCAAAGGGTTAACTCCAACAGCTCTACTGCGCACTAGAGCGCGGCGCATATTGGACCGAGTCCACGAGACTACTGATTGGTTTGTGCTCCGCTACCACATAAGGGTTTGCAGCTAAAACAGTAACACATAGTCCGTGCTGCGTTCAGGGGTAGATTACAATGTCACGTAAAAAAAACAAAAAACACCCAATACTGAAAAGTTAAATAGGCCAACGCTGAGACACGGGCAGTAGATCCAGTAGATCCATTTGACTGTTACACTGGGTTTTCACGACGATATCTAGGTGGCATCATGTTAAATAAGGTCTTTTGACCAGATCCTGAGTCCCGCCGGGTCTTTTTTTTCTCCTAATGACTGATCTCGGACGAAGGTAGAGCTTCTTTAAATCAGTTCAATCGATGCACTTATATAGTCATTTTAAGGGATTCATCTTAAATAAATAAATATTATTTTTAAAGAATATTTGCCTTCTTTCTAGTGTGGCTGTATTTGCAGTGAACAGAAAGAATCTTAGATGTTTAACTCTAAGAATCCAGACTATTTCCTTGTATGAATCTTTAAGGTATCTAGTGGGAAAAATATAAATCAAGTCAAGTCAATTTTATTTAACATTTGACAACAAATGTTATGGAAATCAAAGCAAATTTTATATCTGTAATGTAAAACAGCAGGTCTATTCCAGGTGCACATACTCTTTATTCTACATAGACCTTATCAAATATGTTGTTTCTTTTATACAGCTTCCCACCTGAACCATGAGATATTACCCCAACATTTGAGCTCCACACCTGAGAGTGACATCAAAGCAAAATGGCTGCCAAGACTATCAATAAAAACGTCAGATCTCGTTAAAACACGATCGATGACATTGAGGTGTGTTTGATGGGTATGGAACCTCTCCCCTGCTGTCTTTCAGCGGACCCAACCAGGAGATAGCTGAGGACTGTCCTGATTCCTACAGGGGCCACTCCATCTACGAGACACGACTGTTGGACTTCGCCGACAACTTCCAGCGTCAGTACTCTTACTTGCATCCCGAGCGAAATCCTCTGCTGCTCTGCGCCCTCAACGAATGTGGTGTTAAGGTAACACGACCGTCTAAACACGTTATAGTCCTTCTCGCTGTTTGTGTCTAATACTTGTGTGTATCTCTAACGTTCAGAAGTTCGTGTCGACGACTCTTCGCCTCACTCCGACTCGCTTCCCCGACCTTTTGAGCTGGCAGGGCTGTGCCTCCTTCGTGGCCGACTTCCTTTCTCTGGAGCCGTTGGAGTCGCCTGTGGAGCTGGTCAGACATAAAACACTCGTTCACAGAAAAACACAAAACCAACTGGCCTCCTCTCTGCTAAATAAATGCTTCGCCGTGGGTCTCTTTCATCACGTCACGTTCAGATCTCAGTTGCATTAACCCTTTAATGTCCTGCTCAACTGTCAGTGGCAGCTTGTACCATACTTGCTAAAGAGTAAGGGTCGATGATGGAGCCCTGGGGGACACCACAGTTCAAAGTAGCCACGATGGATGAGGCATTACCCATGGCTGTTGAGAAAAGTCTTATTCAATAATAATAATAATAATATTACATTTAATTTATAATGCACTTTACATTTGGATCAAATCTCAAATAAGTAGGGTTACTTGCCATATGAAACACGTGACGTCTTAATAAACAGAATTATGTTAGTTGATTCAACCAAAACAGTCTCATCTAAGTTTTCAGAAAAATAAGCTTTACCCAAAGGTTGAGCTAATCTAATCAAATAGACCGATTTCCAGGAAATACAGACTTTCATCATGAAATTATTCATTCAATTAAAGTCTGATTTTTGTTTTTAATTGTTGAAAAACATGCTTGACTTGATAATTTGTCATTTTATGGTGAATTAAGAGTGGTTACAATGTTAAATCAATTAATGCCCCTTAGAAATAAATCATGCAAAGAAGTATTTTTTTTCCAATTACAACCAAGAATGTTTCTGAAAGTCATTGTGTGCACAAATAACTGAATGCAAAGCAAATAATACACATGCTTGGCTCCATTGCCATAAAAGTGGTGTTGTTGCTGTAAATCGGTGTCTCTGAAGTGTAAATAGGTGTCATTATGCACCTATTTACTTTACTTTTTATTTTTTCTGAATATTAGTCTTGGTATTAAAGGTAAGGAAACGTGCAATGTTTTGAATTTTTCTTAAATGAAAAAGGTATTTCAAAAGTATCATAGTTGCCGTACAAAAGTGTTTTGGACAAAAATTGGTGTCGTTTGCAAAAAAGCGTTGCCGTTAATGTGAAGGTGTATCTTCGTTGTAAACTGCTGTTGTTGCCATAAAGCGATATTGTTGCCATAAAGCGATGTTGTTGCCATAAAGCGATGTTGCATTGTGAACATCTAAATGTCATTCATAAATTGCTTGTGAAAAACATTGGACCTTCATACGCGTTATCGTGAGGGTAGTACTTCCAAATAGCAGGCAGGCTTTAGTTCAGTGGGTAGAGCAGTCGTCTGCAACCTGGAGACCAGGGTTTGAGCCCCGCCCTTGACACAACGTGCCGTAGGTCCTTGAGCAAGACCCTGAAACCTCGGCTCCCCTGGTGCTTCACAGGCTCCGCCCACTGCACCCTCAGGGATGGGTTTGATGCATAGATGGATCTCACAACGTTGTACTTTATGTATGTACTGTGTCCCCAGTCCAAGACGTTTGTCCATCATTGTTGTGGAACAACGGCAGCTGCTGGAGGAACGTTTTTTTTCAGGAAAGTTCTAAAGTTACTAAACATAGTTGTAATTTTTTAAGAAAAAAAATCATAATATTATGATAGCAATGTAATAATTTTACAATAAAAGAGATGATGTAATGTCGACCAACCACATCTAGCCCTGCAGTCGACCACTTGGACCCTCCACTTTTCTCAGACATGAAGTTCCTCAAGAGCAGCCGTTGCATGTCAGCGAAGACAAACGACAAACGACCTATTATGCACAAATTGAGTGGAATGCCCCTTTAAACGGACCCTTACAGAGAATAGTAACTGTGCAGTGGGGACTTGTAGATCATGGGTTCGCTGGGAGCAAACATACAAACGGCGTCTCCCCTCACGATGGTCTTTGTCTCGCTGTCCTAGCCGCCGTTCCTGCGCTCCCCCGCCGCGGTGCTGCGGACTCAGCGAGCCACGTGTTTTGAATATTCCACCATGCTGTGCAGCCTGCTGCTCGGTGCTAACTTCGACGCCTACTGTGTCAGCGGATACGCCGTCAGAGAGATTTGTCTGCTGGACCAGAGCCTGCAGGAGTGCCCCCCGATGGAGAGTGTGATCCAGGTCAGTGCTGCAGCGACCTCGCTGCAGGCCGACCCGCGGACCTCGGCGAAGCAGTCAGACATTTGTGAGACTCACACCTGTGAATGCGTTTGTTTCTGTGTCTCTGTATTTGCAGAGTGTGATCCGGGAGCCGGATACATACGAGGGACTGGTACCGGAGTTTAAGAGTCGCTTTTTGGAGAACCTAGAGATCAAGAAACAGGAAGCAGAAGCCACACTGCTAATAGAACAAGAACTAGAGGAGGTAACCAGAACACAGATGGGTTAAGGAGAAAAAGTCATAGCATTTATGGTGTTGTGAAAAACCGCTGATGACCCGACATTCTGCAGAATTTATTAGTCCTTGAATGGTAGCGAGTCACCCTGATTCTGAAGCAGCGAAGTATCCGTAGAACATCACGTTGCACCTCCATGTTTGACCACAGGTCTGATGTTCTTTAAGTGGAAAGCTGTGTTTGGTTTCCATCAGCTGACACATACGGGGGCCGACGGGGGCAAACGCACTGCAAACATTCATTTGACAACATGTGCCTGATGCCAATAAAGACAATATCTTAACCAATTGACAACACACACGCTGCAAAAGCCACGACACGAGGGAAGGCTTCACGAAAGGGATCCATCCCCGGACGTGCTTTTTTATCGCTTCATTTAGTAAAAAAAAACAGATACGTCATGATATTTCGGATTAGCCGTGGCAGCTTCGCTTAACTTCAGGGTCACGTAGTCATGTGACCTAGAATAAAACTCCTTGCGAAAACAACAAATACACTTAATACTGAGCCTAACATGCACAAAACCCAAAGTTACAGTAAACGTGGTGTATAATAATAATAATAATAATACATTTAATTTATAAATACTTGCTGAAGAAAACTCTTAAATACCATCGCGCAAACTGACTTCAGCTGTCGCCATGGTGAACAACAGTAGACAACGGTCAAAAGGTCACAAACTAAAGTTTTTCAAATAGCTGCTCAACAGTTTTCAGCAAGAAAAATGTCTAAATTCATATATATTGCTTAAAATGTAATAAAAAAGAAAGAAGTGTCTTTAGAAATTGGACCCTGCCTTGTAAATGTTGATTGGAGCTACATACGGCAGAAAGTTGCTGTTAAAATCAGCATGTGCTACCTGACAAACGGCGCTCCATGGATGGCGGTCACGACTCTCGTCTGCCTTCATTCTACCTCAGGAAAAGGCGCAGCAACCCTGCGAGGATCCCCTGCGAGGACGATGGGTCCACTGTTGGGTGCTGGTGTTGTCAGGCAGTCGGGACGTCCAGGAGAACTTCTTCATCGACCCTCTGACAGGAAACAGATCCGCTACAGACGACGACAGCTTCCTGGGCATCGAGAGCATTTGGAACAATTTTAACTACTATGTCAACAAGCAGGACTGCAGCAGCGGCTGCGCAGTGAGTCCTCGCCTCTGTGTGCTGTGATGCAGAGAACTGTTATATATGTCATATCATATAGAAACTATATGTGTGTGTGTGTGTGTGTGTGTGTAGGGTCTGGTCTATGATGTGGATGATTTAGAGATGTGGGAGCCAGTCCTGGCCAATGCCTTCAGCAGAAAGCAGCTGATGCTCGCAGTCTTGAACAGGAAGGAGGCGCGGGAGGAGGGCAAAGAATACATTAGTGATGAGGAGGAGTCTGTACGTGTTTATTATTCTGTGTTATCCATAGAGCGCCACAGCGGCCTGTAAGTGATAAACACTGTTTTTTGTATTTTGTTTTTGAAGGAGGAGGGTATGCCTCCACCATTTGACATGCCCAGGTCCTGGGTCAGCTGCATCAACATCACCAAAAAAGGTACAGCTTCATCTTCTGAGTCAGGGTGCTGATAATTCATATTTTCCTGTTTGCTGTTTTTTGTGCATAGAACCAAATAATACAGGAGAAACAATCACTTAACAATATAACAGCACTTAACTTTATCTCTTTGTGCCTCCTAAAAAACTACACCATCCAACCCTGTCTCCACATCATCTTTTATATCTCCTTTGTTTCATTAAAGCCTCGTAAAGCACCATTAAAGGCACGAAAACTCTATCAACAGGACTTAAGTTATTGTCTACAGCGAGGGTATCCCCAAAAAGCCCCAAATCCCACCCCCCATTCAACAAGCAATCCCACTGATTGAGCCCCTCACAGTAAATGTGAAGTTATGTCTGAAAAAAAAAGTGTTTTTTGTCAAAAATAAAACACATCCATAGTGAGTAAAATATGACATATACAAGATATATTGCCTTAAGTCAATTCATATGCACAAACATTTTGACTAAATGTATACATACAGTTCAATATTGTGTTTGTAAATGTATTTTCTGCATTAGGCTCCTCCCTTTATTGGGGAGCTGGGGTTTCTGGGGTTTGTTCAATGACAAAAGGCAAATAAAGTTCAAGGGCTGGGCTAGAATCCTGGTCTCCTGGTTGTAGGAGGATTACTAGATAACTAGATAAAGCTCCCCCTAGTGTTGTATATATACATGTGATCTTTCCCAGAATCAATCCAGTTCTTCCTTGCACTGTCCTCACAAGGTCCATGTGGGTATAAAATTTGAAAATGATAGATGAAATAGTTTTTGAGTTATCGCATTAAGACAAAGAATCTGCAGCGGCATTCATTCGTGTTCATCATTATGGCTCATAGTTTTATTCATTATAAAACAATAATAATAAAATAAGAGATGCAATCCCAGTACTGTTAATGGGTCTGGGGTTGTTGTGCTGTTTGCTGCTCTGTTACTCACATCTGAGCATGAACACATGAACGCACAGCGGAGTAAGAATATATGTAATATATGAACATACATGAACATTATGTGGCCTGACTCATTCACA
This sequence comes from Lophius piscatorius, assembly GCA_009660295.1. NCBI lineage: Eukaryota > Metazoa > Chordata > Actinopteri > Lophiiformes > Lophiidae > Lophius > Lophius piscatorius. The sequence continues at coordinate 61,167 of VRLP01000233.1, forward strand.
AATGCCTCTTTACAAACTTCCACCTCTCTTTTCTCTCTCAGACCTGGAGTTCCGTTGGCCGGGGGGACATAAGGTGACCAAGTACAAAAAAGCAAAGCTCGAGAAGTTTGCGCTGTACCTGAGACCCGATGGCCTGCTGACCCGGCTGACTACATACAAGGACTTAGACTGTGAGAGCAGCTCCGATCCGAGAAGTCTCAGGTGTCTAGTGTGATTGATACAAACTGTGTGTGTGTGTGTGTGTGTGCGTGCTGTGAAGGTACTGAGGCCATCATGGTGAAGGAGTGGTACAGGTACAGAAACGATGACCTGAAGGAGAGGGAGACTAACGGGGTCACCAACTGTGTCAGTGAATGCTTCGAATACGGACGTCGTTTCCACCTCATAGGTAAGTCTGCTTCCTGCTGTCCTCTGGTCAAAACGTCCCGCCTCCACTGACGCTGAGCAGATTAAGTCCCGCCCTTACACCAGGTTTCAGGAATATTGATTAAAAATAAATATATACTTGTACTTAACAAGAAGTAAAACGGAAGTATTATTCCTAAGGCACTCTAAACGTAACAAAAAAAATTACAAATTGTTTTTAGTACAAATAAATATTATTTTCATTACACATTTCAATTACATTATTTACATTATTTAGAAAACTGTTTGAGCCTCATTAGTCTTTTTTTGTTGTTGTTGTATCAAGTTGCATTATTTTGTTTAATCAGTCCTCATATGCCTCATAAGCCTTAGTTAATGCCCCCTCCTCAGTGGCCCTTTTGACCTGTGGTGCCCCCCAGGGCTCCGTCCTTGGCCCCTTACTTTTTTGCATATACAGTCTGCCACAGGGTCACATTCTAAACAGGTTCTGTCACATTTTTCAGTAAAAAAAGAAATGACTCAAAATGTGCTCAACCAGACAGTTGAGCAGGACTTTGAGCAGGAGATTAAATCTTACTTTATCAGGATCTGCTTCGGTGAATAAAATCCATCAAATAGGTTTTGTGTCATTTTAAATATTGTAAGTATTAAGTGTCGTACCTCATACTATGTTTTTTTTACTTCACATTTATGTCCGTCAACATTTTGTCTTCTCTTCTACAAATCACTCTTCACTGCCCCAAACTCTTTCTAGTGGTACTGATCCATTTTCATCGACTCGTCCGGGTCTGTAAGCTCACTGAAAATATATATGAAATCACGTAACGTCTTTGTTTTGATCAGGTCTAAGACGCACCGGCGCCAAGTGTCACATGGAGTTCAGCGACGCTCGTGTTGACGATTTGTTGAAGAGGGTGGAGACACCCGGAGAAATGACGGAGACGTTTGACGGTCGGTTTGATTACCTCTACTATCGGTGCGCCGTCTTCAATCTAAACGCTGCTGTGTCCAACCTGGACCAGAGACCACTGAAGGTAACACTATGTAAACATGAAGAGGCCAACGCCACATCAGAGCCATCTTAACATCAAATGAGTTCTGGTCATATTATTCAATAGAATATGATTTATGACATCAGCTCAGTCTGGGTTTGGGTCATATCCTAACCATCTTTGATCATGAATAGTTTTTTATAGTCCCTGCTGCTTGTTGACCAACTATTTGAGACTATTCATTGAATGTCTTTGGAGGTCTAGTGAATATTTGTTGCCTCTTACCCTCTGACATCACACATAAATGCTGCTGTAACGTCAAACAGCCGTAAATTTCAACCACTTCCTAGATTATAATTCTGTTTGTTTACATCCAGCATCTTTTATTTACAGGATTAAATAAATGTTTAAGATGTGTGTTGATATTTCTGGTAAAATCTTTAAACCTTTTCTTTCCTATTAAATATAATTGCATACGCTAATGCTAATTAATAACTCCAACATGGACTAAGAAGGACACAGAGATGATTTTGCTGTCTGGGTCCAACTTGAGGGTTTTACTTCATTTTGACTTTAAAGCGGTTCTGACTAGACATTTAGCATAAGTGTATTTTTGTGTTCAAACAGAGGGTGGTGGAGCGTTTCCACCGGAACAAATTGAAGGAGGCCACGAAAGACGTAGCCGAGCGGGTGTTTGTGCTGGATGAAGGACGGATCGAGTTGACCTATCACTCAGAGGATACGGACCGAATCTTCCCAACAAAGAGGAACTTCATCAAACCAGACGTGTATAGAAAGACAATCGAATTCACACCCGACATGGTCTCCAGCTTCCAGGTGCAGACCGTAAACCCAATAAGATGTTCAGCAGCCTCAGCTGGGATGTTATAGTCCCGTATTAACGGCCAGTGTGTGTGTGTGTGTGTGTGTGTGTGTGTGTGTGTGTGTGTGGGGCTTCAGGCAAATCCCAGCGACAAGTCTCTTAAACCCCGGACTCTGAGTCGTATGCTGGTGAACCTGTTGATTGATGAAGATGAGTCGCTTAAACAAATCAATCAGTCTAAGAAGGAGGTAAGAATGTCCTCAGGATCTTCTGGAATAACTGTATTGTCCTGTTCCATAGATCAGGTTGACCCAAACATTCACATGATTAACTAGAAAAAGAACTTAGAGAGCGCAAACCTTTGCCAAGGCACAACAGCGCCTTAGGTTTGGGAACATTTCAGAGAGACTTTTCCATTAATGTCGGAGTTATCTCCAGTTTCTAAATCTAAACTCCAATAAACTCTCTGAGAATCTCTCGTATATTCTGAAGCTGGTTGTCTCCTGCGCCTTTCACTTCAGCATCTCTGGCCAGCACAGTGAGGCCTCAGAGCTCAGAGGAACTCAGAGAGCGCAAACCTCTGCCAAGTCACAACAGGTCCTGAAGTTACCCACAACTCCAACAAAGTCTATGAGTATCAGATACTCTTTAGCTGGTCGCCAAACTTTAACCACATCCAGGACATGCCAAGATCTACCTCGTGGTAATACTTCATGCAAATCTGTCAGGTAGTTTTTCCGTAATCTTGCTCAGAAACAAACAAACACACAGGAGTGAAAACAACCTCCTCGGTGAATGTAATTACAGGTGTGTCACTCTGCTCATTGTGTTTGTATGTTTATTTACCTCTACCAAGGAGATTATGTTTTCACTCCTGTGGGTATGTCTGTTTGTTTGTTTGTGAGCACGATTACAGAAAAACTACAGGATGGATTGGGATTAGCATTTGTTTCAGTGATTCCTTTGATGTTCCTTTTGGGTCAGAGCTGGGGGCTCTGTGGGCTGAACAGAGATGCCGAAGTGGAAGGAATATTGGAAAGACCCTCAGAGAGTTTGGAGTTTTCGTAGATTCAGAGGCTGGTGATAACTCGTACAGTAATGGAAGAATCTGCATGAATATTTCCTAAACCTATGGTATGTTGTGCCTCGGCGGAGGTTTGCGCTCTCTGAGTGCTTTTTCTTGTTTACTTTTGTGACATCCTGAAGGGAACAGTTGACAAAGGAAATGTCATTTTTTAAGTGTGATTTTGCTTTTTGACCTCAAGGTTCTGCTGTCCAATGCACCGCCATCCCGCTCCAATGTCATAATGTTCTGCAAAAACACTTTTCTGGCCACTATTGGTGCCATTATGCTGGAGGAAGGGACAGTTCCTCTGGTTGAATTCAGTTCAAGTCCATTGTGGTATTCCTCAAGGTTCTGTATCAGTCCTCCTTGTTTCATCCTCTGATGGTTCTTTAATGTGTGACCAGACCAGAGACATATTGGCCTGCAGAGTGCAGGAAGAGGCAGACATTGAACTTCACTTCTCGATGTGGAAGGTCACAGGACGGGAAATGGCCGACCATCAAATGGATGAAATGGTGGGATGCGCACACACACACACACACACACACACTTAAATAGCGCAGGTATCTTGAATCTGATAACCTCTTTAATGACTATTTTATCAATAACAGGTTCTATGTTCTTCAAATTATTTCCAAAACTTGTGCAAAAAACATTTGTCTGGCTAAAGTTCACTGTCACATGTACAACGTGACAGTTTTTGTTCGAAAAGCCAAATGTGTCTGTGACGTCTTGTGCCAGGAGCTTCTGATCGCTGAGGAGAGAAAGTATCTAGAGGAGAAGGAGACGGAGGTCCTGGTTCCATTTCTGAGCCACCTGGAGACAATAAAATCCATCAACACAAAAAAGGCCAAGCAGCTCTACAGGAGCTGTATGGACGAGCTAACGCAGAGATTGGTGGAACACTCCGTTCTCCTGCAGAAGCTCTACGAAGAGGTACAGCACAGTTTACCCATGGTGCCTGCTGTAGGGATGAGTCTCTGTGATGTAAAGGTTTAATTCTGGTGTCTCTGTGACGTAATGTCATTGCTCTGGTGTGTATGATGTAGTAATGTGACTTAAGTATCTATGTGATGTGATTCTATGTCCATATGATGTAGTGATAAACCTCTAGTGTCCCTGCGGCGTAATGTCATGGCTCTGGTGTCTCTGTGATGTTATGGTATGGATCTAGTTTCCCAAACATTTTTTCCACCGCTGACATGTTAGTGTTGTGTGCAGGTGACAGAGGAGCTGAAGACGAAGCAGCTGTGGTACCAGAAGAACCAGCTGACCATGACGACGGAGCAGGAAGAGGAGTACCGAACCTACTGCTACAAGAAAATACAAGATATACAAGTCGCCAAGAAACGTCTGATCGAGTACTGACACACACACACACACACACACATACCAGCATCACCATCAGTATTTAAAAAATCGACAAAAATAAAAGCATGTCACCGTTCGGATTATTCCTGTTTAAATTAAAAACTCTGAGACGTCAGAGTTTCTGCTTTTTATTTGAGCAGAAACTGGCCGTGAGAACCTTCAGACCAGCTCTTTGTCTTCTAGCTGATGTAGGCCCTGGTAGAAAAACTCTGACTTCTCTAAGGGCAGTCATTTTTATAATTTGCAAGGAATCTTGGGATTTCAGTAGATAATGACTGCATTTTCGTTTTTTGGTGAGTTTTAAATTTAAACAGGATTAAAAACTGACAGGGTCCCGTTTCCCTGTGAGCTTCCCCCGACCTTCCATTACGATGGGATCCAGTTGATAATGACTGCGTTTACATTTGTCATGTTTTGGCTGGACATCCTCCTAGCTGTTACTGGACAGAATGTGTTTCGACCTCGGTACTTCACTAATGTGTGTTTTTCGTTTTGTGTATTCCAGACACAAGAAAGAATCTTCTAAGAAGTGCAACGAGGTTGATAAAAAACTGCAACGGCACCCTCGTCTGTGCAGATATATGCGCAACTGAGCCTCTGCCTTCTCTACACTCTTTCTTCAAATGTACTTGTGTCAAGTCGTAGCGTGAAATAAACTCATCTAAATCCAGATGTGTGATCTAACGCGAGTTTACTTGTATTTTAACCCTCCATGGTAGTGTGGTGCCCTCATATTATCCCATATAAATAAATAAGGCATACATAAAATCGCGTATAAGAGGGCGGCACGGTGGCGCAGTGGTCAGAGCTGCTGCCTCACAGCGAGAAGGTACCGGGTTCGAATCCACATCCAGACACTGGACAAGTCTTCAGTTCATTATGTCATCGCGGGGAGATCTGTGCTGAGGTTGCATGTTCTCCCTGTTTCTAGGTGGGCCTCCTCCCAAAAACATGTGAAATTGGTGACACACAAATTGCCTGAATGTGTGTCAGCCCTGCGATGATGATGCAGGTGGGCTGTGTGTCGGCCCTGCTTGGGTGCAGGTCGGCTCCCCGCAGGTGCGATGGCAGGCGGGCCCACCCCCCGCCATGTGCGACCGCGGGGCTGACACACAGCCCACCTGCGTCATATCTGCACCCCGATTGCCCATGGCGGCAGGTGGGCCGCCCACCTGCACCCACAGGGCCAACACACAGCCCACCTGCGTCATATCTGCACCCCGATTGCCGCCCCCGATGGCGGTGGGCCGCCCACCTGCGTCATATCTGCACCCCTGTATGTGCAGGGTCACGGGGGGCGGCCGATGAACATGATCATCGGTAGATAATGAATGAATATCACCTGGAACAAAAGCCACATGGGACAATTCCATCAGAAGGTTCAAATTTGAATAACTTTATAGAACAAAAAAACATGTATGCACATGAGTAATGACAGTTTAGAGACATTTTTTGCATTTTCATTTACAATATGCTCCTCCACCCATCGTGCTAATTTGCGGCAATGCATAATCATCATAAATGTTTTACTGTAATATCTATTACATTTATTATATAAATGGCTTGAGAGCCAGTTGGGTCAGGGGTCAGTCAGTGGGATAGTAATAATAATAATACATTTAATTTCTAAGGCCCTTTACATTTGGATCAACTCTCAAAGCAGTACCTGTCTGTAAAACCAAAGAAATGGGGCCACGTGATGCTCATCGTCGTTGGTTCTGGTTGTGTCTGGTCCAACTTTGAGATCTGCTCAGGAACAGTCTGAGATTGGTGCAAGTGGCCACGTCCTCCTTTGTTTACACTGTAAAACAAATCTGTATAATTCACGGTAAAATACCGACAGCAGTGGTTGCCAGAATTTTAATGTAAAAAATATGAGGACCATGTATAAGACTTTACGGTAAATAACCATAATAACAGATTATGTAAACCTCTTCAGGGTTACATACTTAATTACATAAAATCACATTAATTTCAGACTTTCAACCGTGATATCAACAATCTTCTGTCTGCCTAAATTATGGGATGCTGTTGCTAGATGGCTAAATTTGGCTATTTATGTTTTCATACCAGCAAAATCAGTTATTAATACAGAAGAATACTTTTACACAATGACTTGCTTGTGACATTTGTATTTTCATAGTAAAAAACGTTGTTTTCCACATATTCCGACCATAAATAACGTCATTTACCATTTTTTTTCATTTATGATAATTCACTAGACTATTTTTACAGTTTAAGTAAAAAAAAAGAGTCTGTTTTTACTCTAATAAGTCTATCTGTTTTTCAAATGTTATTTCACCATACAGTGTTCTTAAGTAGAATCCACGTATTAGTTTTTGTGATTATTTTTTTACAGTGCACACTGTGCTAGATTTTAAGGTAAACATTGATTTGTGTCACAGCAAAAGGTTGTCGCATATCTATCCATCTCCCCCTAGTGGACAGAGATGGTTCTTCTGTGGAAGGTTACAGAAACAAATTTTTGCAACTTTTTATCATTTGGGGATTTTTAAAAAGTATTTTTAGGGGAGGGATCTTTTATTCTTTTTAATCATTAGCGGTTTGTATTTATTACAAGCAAAAGTATATCGCTCAAACATCGTTTTTTTACCCTCTGGATCATATGCATGGAGCAGCCATTACATTATGACCTATTGGGGTGAGAATTTCAAAGGGTAATGTTCTTCTGGGATCATATACACCTATCAGCCATAACATTATGACCTATTGTGGGTGGGAATTTCATTGGATAATGTTCTCCTGGGAAGTCACGGGTCCTGCCATTCATGTGGAGGTTGATTTGAACCACCAACATGTACCACCTACCCAAACATTGTTGCAGACCTAATGGCAAAGGCTTTTTTCCGCCGGATATTGCTCCCTACCTCAACGTCTGTTTTCTTATGAAAATAAAAATATGTCTGATCTGTCTTTCTGTTTTAACCTCTACTCCTTCATCCATGCAGTAGATCCAGGAGTCAGTCCGTGTGGTGAGGTTCTGTCATGGTGTCCATTGACGTCTCAGTCGTTCTCTCGGTCTGTATCTCCATCTTTCTCAGTATGGTCTCCTTTCTCCTCTTCTTCTTCTATGCAATCTTTTATTTTATCGGTCTCAAGTCCTTTCTCCTCATCCTCCACCTTCTCTATCTGCACGCTGATTAAGATTGTGGTGCTCTCGGGTGGAGATTCAGAAGATGGGCAGCCTTCATCAATGGGCTGATCCCCCTCTATTTTCTCCGCAATTCCTTCCCCTGTCTTTACCTCTTCTTTGAGTCTGTCTTTCTCCTTTGTGGCCTCTTTCTCTCTCTCCATCTTCCAGTTGTCTTTCTTATCTCCTGTCAGGTAGACCGCTCTGTCAGTGGTCTGCTGTGCGGTTGTCACAGGTGCAGAGGAGTCGCAGCCAATGGCCTCACTCAGCAGCACAAGGCTGATTTTCATTGGACATTCTTCACAGGGTGTTTGAGATGATGCTGGGAAGGGAAGTTGGACAGAAGTTGTGTCTTCTCTCACCTGATCGGGCGTTGGAAGATCAGGTGTAGCGGAATTTTCTGATACTCCTTCAGGTGGAACATCTGCGGACTGCTGCGACAGCGGCGTGGGCCATGAAAGATCAGAAGGGTCATGAGTGGGATGAGGGGATTCTTGGTGATCCGGTGTACCAGGTTCCTGTCCTGCACCCGAGTCAGGCGTGTCAGCAGATGATGTCCAATCAGTTCCAAGCTGAACCATTTCTCTGGTTTCCCCCACGATAGAAGCCTCCTTGGACAGTGACGTGTCTTGGGTCCTGACAGCCACAGGAGACAGACGCACTGTGCTCTCCGGATTGGCAGCTGGATCAGGTTTAACATCAGCGTTAGGTTGTGGGTCTTCTCCCTTCACCTCAGGAGCAGGCTCTTCATCAGCTGCTCCTGAGGAGGAACCTTCAGCTTGATTGACAGGGCTGACTGGTGAAGAGCGAGGAGGTGTCTGACCCAGCAGACTATACTGACTAGTGGCCAGATCAGTGTCCAATGAGTGATTGTTGCTCCTCCTACTGGCAGCATCCTGGAGCGCTGAGGGGACAACAGACAATGTTAGGTTAGAGAATGGAACCTAAAGGAAAGAGCTGAGGCCACAACGAAGGGGGAAAGGGAGTCTTTAGGGGAATTTGTGGCTTTTGGATTTTAACCATGACGACTCCTCAGCACTCTCTCTGCAGGGTCCTGACAGGTGGAGGTGGGTCATTGAAGTATTCAGCTCATCTAGTCTGATGTCACAACTATGTAGACCAGTGGAAGTCATTCAGTCGATTTCTCCCCTGCATGCCACACTATTTGATTTAAGTTTGACTAAACCTCATTTTACTTTAAGTTAAGAAAAATAAGCCTAATTTTAGTTTCAGCTCATGTGTCTTTCTTTGAGTCAGTGTCACCGCTGGTGTTTCATTCTGTTAGTTTGTTTTGTATTGAAGGGTAATTTTCTTCATCCTGCACTGTTTTCTGTTTTATTTTGACCGTGTTATCCGTGTTGTTTTGATTAGCGTCACACTTCCTGTTTAGTTTATTGGTGGTCTGTTTTCCCCCTTTCTTCCCCCTCTGTTTAGTTTTTATGTTTAATTTCTTATCTTACTTGTGTGGTGTTGTCTTTGTGTGTTTTCTCCTGTGCTCCTTCTCTCTGGGTCTCCCCTGTTATTCTATTCTCCTCCTGTGTGATTGTTCATGGTGTTCCCCCTACAGTTGTGTCTCGTTAACCCCAGTGTGTTGGAGTCTGTGTCTCTCTGTCCTCCATGTCAGTTTGTCTCGTCGTCACACGTCCCAGCCTTTTCCTAGAGTTTCCTTCTGCGTGTATTAAGATTCCTGGATACTGATCTTGTCCTTCTTTCAGATTTTTCTCTCAGTCTGTCGTTGGATTTTTCCCTTTATAATGGTGGTTCTCATGATTTTAACTCCTTCCTGTTTTTCTGGACTTCGTTTTTGGATTTTGGAATTGTGTTTCTCATGGACTGATGGTTTTGACCCTGGAATGTTAATTGGAGATTGATCTTGGATTTTGGATTGTGGATTTTTGTTAATAATTAAATCATTAAACTGCACCGGCTCCGCCTCCATCGTGTGTCCGAAACTCTGCTTCAGTTAAAGTTCCTGAAAGTCTGGTTTTCCAACAAAAAGTAAACTCAGAAAAGTAAAACGTAAACTCAAAATTTGGGTTGGACCTTAAAAAATAACAGGAAAATATAATAAACTAGTCCTACGCTGTCGTCTCTGACAGTAAGGGTATATCCCAGAAAAGTCCCCAATCCACCGTGGTTTTAAAGCAATTCTCCTGATTGAGCTCCTAAAATTTATGCGAAGTTTAATCTCAAAAGTGTTATTCGTTAAAAAAAAAATGCTCCCCCTAGTGAGTAAAGTATTAATTACTAGAGTACAATATGATATATACAAGCTGGATCTTCAACAGTCAATTTATATGCACCAAAATTTCCAAATCGGACCAATGGTTAGGAAGTTATGTCCAGAAAAGTGTTTATTGTGAAAAGATACCTCTAGTGAGTAAAATATGAATATTAATAATTAAACATGATATATTCCTCTACAGTCATACATTCATATGCTCCTGATTTGGTCTTCATTTGACTAACAGCTGAAAAGTTATGGCCCGTAAACCTTTTGAGGTAAAGCAGCCCCTAGTGTTGGAAATATACAACCGACCTTTCCAGAGTGCATTCCAGTTCTTGCTCACACTAAAAATAAATAAAAATGATCCGTGAAATAATTTTCGAGTTATTGCGTTAACACGAAGGTGGTCGTGGCTGTTTGCTTAAATTCACACCAGTTGTTTCCCCGAGTCTCAGAGGCTATCAGATTTGAATAGAGAGTTGACACTGGGCTTACATAATCTGTGTGTGTTTACCTGTTTCTATCTCCTTACTGAGGATGTTTCTCAGCACATCTTCATAGACATTATGAACCAGGATGAAACTGCTATGGTCTGAGAAAATGTACTGTTCCAACTGCTGCAGCTCCTGCACACAAAGGGCATGTAGATTAGTTTGTACTGTAATAACACAGAGAATGAATCAAACCCACAGTAATATGTACTGGAAATGTGTGAGAGAGGGTCGGACAGACTGCAGGAGTTTGTGTTACCTACCGATTCCCACTTCCTGTTCATCCTCCTGGTGAGAACTGGCAGAGTGATCTCCAGCAAAGCTTCCTGATAGAGCTTCTTCTTGACAACTCTGCTGTCATAGTCCAGCTGCTGCTCACACACACACACACACACACACACACACACACACACACACACACACACACACACACACACACACACTTATTTCTCTGTTGATGTGTTTATCACATGAATACATCATTTATCAGTGATATAATGTTGAATTGAAATACAAATATTAAGGAGTCACAAGCCAGTGTACTACTAAGGCCGGTCCCAAGCCCGGATAAATAGGTTCTGTTGCCTCAAAATAACACGTATTTTCTCTGAGATGCATTAAAACAAGTGTGTATATATATATATATATATCTGTATTTAAAAGGGTTTTTAATTTGCCCTGCACTTCTGTAAATGTTTTCTTTATCAACTAGAATATATATGAGGAAGTACTTCATCTTATTCTTGTGTGTTGTTTTCAGATATCATACGGAAAAGACGTTAGTGTTTGGAAACAACTGGTTTAGAGGTGATAGGGAAATTAAATGACTCCCTTTGCCTCATGTTTCTGAAGTCTATCCTTTTCTTATGTCTGGTGAATGATGTGTGACCGTTCTGTCTGAAGGACACAAGATATCCTGACCTAGTAGATTGGCCCTGACATTTTAAGCTTTTAATGGTCCTGGTGGATCCAATTGGCAAGATTCTGGGACGAGACTTGCACCTGAGCTTGCCGGGATCTTCTCTGTTATTACAGATCTGTCTGTAATAAACCCGTACAATTAAGTAAGACAACGGAGTAAGTTCCTTTTCCTCCAATGATCAAGATTTTTCTTCGCTACAGTGAAGGTTAACGCTTTAAAAAACTGTAACATCTTTTCAAGTCAGTGTGGGATCTTGAGGTTGCTGGACACTCAAGTTAAGAATTCTGTTTGAGTCTGTATGGAGTCAGTTTATGTCACCATAAATTGACTCCATTTTACTGTGAAGCCACAGAAATGTAGTTTGGACTTCCTTTAAAGCTCTCCTGACTTTCCATCAGTATGGCACTGATAGATAATTATTAATTTGTCATTATTGAAGGATCTGTTGCATCTGGTGGATGTGTTTTCTTCCTCACCTTCAGGACTCTCTCTTCAGCTCCTTCCATATTGATGGGAATCTGAGACGGCTGCTGTCTGGCTGATGATTGGAGGAACAGCTCTAAGGTGTTCACTGCACTGTCCAAAAGCTGGGAGACAAAAATGCCGCTGACTAGCTGCAGGATTTGACCTTATTCCATTTGTTAGTGTGGAACTATGCTTCATACCTTCTCCATCTCCAGATGTGCAGAGTGAACCAGCCTTTGAGTGCTGTTCAATCCAAACCGCCGCTTCACGCCCACAAGTCTCTCTGTCAGGTTCTCCACCTGCCTGTAGCACTGCTCCAGACTGATGGAGCGCAGACTGGAGAAGGCCTGGAGATCCACACATACACACATATATAACAAATATGTCATTGATGAATTTTGCCAAACATCACTCTGGAAACGGTCTCACCGTCTTTGTGTCTCCTGCCCCTCTACTGGTGTGTTTGAAGGCGGAGTCCATCTGTGTGCGCAGTGTTCGCTGCATCTCCAGAATGCCAGCACTCATGGTGTCTGTGAGCACCTCAAGGATGGAGGTCATATGAGGCGCTACAGACTCACTGTACACTTTCTCTGCATCTTCACATATACATGCTGCAACATACACACACACACACACAAACAAGACTTCAAATTACTAAAAAAATATCTAAAAGCAGATTATTAGCAGCCCTGTTCAGTCACATAATCACTTAAACGGACCGTTTTGAGAAGCAGGAAGTGGTCTAGTAGGCGTCACCGGCAGAACACTATACCAAAATCAAAAGAAGTTCCAGGAGAGTCTGGGTTACAAATCTATTTCTAAGGTTCTAGGACTCCACAGATCCCCAGTGGCATACAGTATCTACCAATGCAGAAGTGCGTTGAACGGTGAGTGCTCATTCAGGAAGTCACCCAAAATCAAAAGAGAACAGAAACTACAACTCTCTCTCACCTCACTTAAGGTCAAAGTTCATGGCTCTACTATTTCAAAGACACTGGGCAAAAATGGCGTAATGTGAGAGCGGCGAGGGGGAAACCACTGCAAACTAAGAGGAACCTAAAGGCTTGTCCACAACAAACCTTGATGACTCTCAGAGCTTTGGGAGAATACTCTCTGGACTGGTTGAGTCTAAAGTTGAACTAGTTGTAAGACAGGGGTCCCAACCAAAAACTGCATTACACCATTACAGTCAGAAATTGAAGCTTAAGTGCAACTATGTCTTGCATCACTCTTCAAAGTGATTATCCCAAGCCCAAGAGTGAGTCAATCTCTGGATGGCTGAAACAGTAAAACAATAATGTTTAGGAGTGGTCTAGTCTCAGAGGTTCATCTAGCAGTACCGTTTCTAAGATACTGCAGGACTTTCATGAGACAGGATACTCCTAGATCATTAAACTTCATTCATTTTCCAGGTGTGTTGTAACTTCATCGGTTAAGGTTCAACATGCCCTACCTCTTACTTTGTCCTCAAGGAAACAGCGAGAAGACATGATCTGGTCCAGGTCTGATCTGATTAGCACTTGGTTTGCTGTTGCTGTATGGCGGCACTCCTCTTTCAGAGCCTGCAGACTGGCAGTGAGTTGTTCCACCACCAACACATAAGTTTCCTGCACTGCCTACAGAAAAAGAAGTCAAAAGGCAAATGACCCAGCTTTATAAGATTCAACACACGTAAGTGATTCACGCTGCAGAGAAGGAAATTATGCTTCAAGATACATTGATTGATTAAAGATGATGCATAATTCTGAAAAGTCAGGAGTAGTAGATTATTTTGGCCACATGGGGGCAGCAGAGTGATCTCCAAAACCATCATACGGTATGAAACTTGTGTTTGTTAAAGTGAGTGTGTCAGCGAACTGCTTGTGTGGACCAGGGGATGGAGCTACAAACTGTGGTAATTTCTGTGTGAATGGAACCGAAAAGTCAGAAAGTCAAGATCAAATGAAGCTGGATCCAAACAGGTGGAGTGATCGTCCACATACGTGAAGATCATTGATTCCCCAGTCTTTGCACACTATATGTTTAAGTGTCCTTGAAGAAGGTGTTCATATCCACTTTGCTCCAGATGGATGTCCCACTTATGTATAAATAATGGCGGGAATGGTCACCAGTCCTGATTGGCTTTACATGGTAGAGACTCTACCACCACTCTATCAATGCGTTTGAATGTGCAGATGCAGCCGTGTGTTGTAAAGAACTTTGGGTGGTCAAATGGAATAGAAAGGCACATATAAACAAATTAAAATCATTTATATAGCGCCAATTTGCAAGGTGCTTTCCAAAAAGGGCTGGTCTAGACCGAATTCTTTATTCATTATCCAGGGACCCAACAAATTCCTTCATGAGCAGAGGGGGAGTGCAAAAGAGAGGGAGAAGGTGAAGGACTGTGAGGGAGAGGGCAGGAAAGGGGACAAGAGAGAGAGGGAGATTGTGAGGGGGTGGGAGAGAGGAGGAGAGAAAGAGTGGGTGGTTGTGGAGGGGACACAGACATGCAAAGAAGCAGCAATGATATCAGCTATAGGAGTCCACCTTCCCCCGCCTCTCCAGGGTCGGGCCGCGGCAGCAGCAGGGATCCCAGGATAACGATAATAATAATAATAGTATGATAACATTATGCGATAGCGTTTGGAAAAATACTACACTATAATAATGATGATGATAATAATAATAATAACAAGTGTCCTTTAGTTTTTCATCACACATACATTTAGAATCTCCAAACTGATCTTCTCTTCTCCATCAAACATGCACACTCCACAAGATTAGACAATATCTATCCTAACCATTACATAATATGATTATGGTACAAATATACGCAGTAATGAGTGGCGTTCGTGGTGTGATGAGGTTTACCTAGCCCTGGAAAATAAAGCAACTTTGTTGAAAAAACAACAGAAGTACAGAAGTGTCACAAAATATTTTTCTTCTAGTAAATGTCATACATTCTGGAAGTATTTGGAAAAAGTTGCCAGCTGTTGAAAACGAGGTTAACACTGTGTTCACTCTGTATTCAAAGCAAATGTTTTATCGTGGCGCAGTTACATAAAAATCACACAAAACATATATTTAACACTATTTGAAGTCTTCACATACTGGGTCCTACATCGTAGGACTGTCATAACACTGAATGACCACAAAACAGGAAGGAAAACGTGTGAGTCACTCAGTTTGCACATATCAGAGTCCAGATCTGATGCTGGATGGTTTAGCTGGATATTTAAGTAACTTTGTCTGCTGTGTTGGTGTAACTCACTGCCAACCACTGCCGCATCCTCTCAGTCTTCTTGCCCTTCACTCTTGACTGAAGTTGGCTCTGTAACCACGGTAACACCTCCTCCATCACCTGGGAGGCCAGCACCTACAAACACGCAATACAGTAAGAAGGTTGTAGAACCAATGACGCACGACAAAAAAAATTAATTACAATAAACAAAACCTGTTCCCTGGCATAGATCTTATTTGTGTTTGCAAAGAAAAAAGTAGTCCTGTGTTGTCGTCCACGACAACAAATTTATGTTTCCGAAAAGTCCCCTCATTCCCTTGAGGAGTTTAAAGCGATTCCCCCTCTAAACTCCTCAACTTAAATGTGAAGTTGTGTCTGAAGGACAGTGTTTTTCATATAAAAACTCCCCCTACTCAGTCAAATATGAACTATTACAGTAAAATATGACAAATACAGGATAAATCTCCTAAATCGATTCAGAAGCACCAAATTCTCTATTTATTGTCCACAAGAGCTGCTCCTTCAAATTTCACATTGATGTTGTTATTGAAGAGAACCACAATGAAAACAGGCCCACCAGAAAAGACAAACAAATACACTTTAACATAATCAAATAGGGCAATTTTCGCTCAGTTGGAACTTTTGAAACTTGCATAAAAGCATAATCATTGTGGGGTCAGGACAACAAAATGCCAAAATATATTTAAGCATGTTCTATTTACTACAAGCAATGCAAAGTATTTTTTCTAAAGACATTCTTACTTAAAAGCAGCATTTTAGAGTTTTGATTGATCTAAGATTAGAAATTACTTAAAAAAAAGAAACTATGCCTATCTCCTTTTCCCTGCCAGCAAGGGTAGATCCCTGAAAAAACCCCAATCCCCTGCATTGTACAAGCAATCGCTGTGATTAACTCCTCAACTTAAATGTGAAGTTATGTCCGAAGAACAGTGTTTTTCATAAGAAGTGCTCCCCTAGTTAGTGGATACGACTAACTGGGACAAACAGTTGAGAAATTGTAGCCCGAAATGTTTGGAGGTAAAGCCCTCCCTAGAGTTGGAAATATAAAACACGCTGACGATTCCATAATATCCCCGATTTTTCGGGGACTTTTCTGGGAATCATAAGCTGACCCAACTGCCTGATGTGGTCAACACAAGACAATTTAATTCAATTGAATAATGTTTGGTCTAGTTCGAGTATAGAAGTATTTACTGTGCATAAATCTGTGTATTTGTGTGTGTGTGTGTGTGCATGTGCTGACTTTTTCCTCCGTGCCCAGCAGCATTTCCCAGGATTCATAGCATTCCCCGTCCTGTCGGTAGAGTCGGAGGGCTCGGATGTAAGCCTGGCTTTCATAGCTGGAATCACTCCATGGGTCTGCAGGACAGATGATGATTTGTCATGTAAATCTCTCTTTCTGGATTTCTCTTGCCACTTCTGTGGAACCTTAATACCCCCATTACTATGCTCAGCAGAATATTAAGCATGACATTTATTTCAAGCAACAGTAGTTACATTAACATTAGTGTTACAGTGGTAAAGATTAATGTAGGCTTTTATGTCCCTGTTCAATAAATCTCCTAGAAATGATCAAATGGACAGTAAATGTCTCTCCACTGCATTAATGCTCCTCCAGGACTAAACACGGGCATCGTATTTTCCCACAATCTCACTTACATAGATCAGCCATAACATTATAACCACCTACAGGTGAATCAGAGTTGATTATCTCACTACCAGGTAACTAGGTGTTCTTTTTGTTATTGTAGATTTATCTGTTTCTATCTACTACAGTCATGACTGACAGGACTCTCAATATCTAGCCCAATGCTGTTGTCCCTGAAAGCGAGGGTATATCCCCAAAATGTCCCCAATCCCCTGCATTGGGGAAATCTCAACGCACAAGGCAAGCAGAATCAGAATCAAAGTCAGAAAACAGTTTATTGCCAAAGTAAGTCACACTTACAAGGGATTTGACTTGGTGCAAAGCATGGAGTCACAAAAATCCAAGTATAGACAAGAAAGTAAAAAAAGGAGAAATAGACATCTACTATGAATATAGAATATGTAACTGAGGAAGGTACAATCGGATGTGAAATTGTGTAATAAAGTTCCTTAGAGAATGGGGAAAATCACCCTGATCGAAGTTGTATCCATCGTATTTTTCATTAAAGGGTTAGGGTTAAAGCTAACTTAAGTGAGTAAAATATGACACAAAAGATAAATCTCCATCAGCCGATTCATGTGAACCAAACATGGACTAAATCAGGCTGGTGGTTAATAAGTTATGTACAAAAGAATTGTTTTTTGTAAAAAAAAGTTCCCCCTTGTGAGGAGATCATGAAATATTACAGGAAAACACCATGTGTCTGAGATAGATCACCCTGAGTCGATTCATATCCACCAAATCTGGTCTCAATAGTTGGTCTCAATGTATGAAAATTATGGCCTGAAAACTTTTGAAGATAAATCTCCCCCTAATATCACAAATATAAAACCCACTTTTCTCAAAATTAATCCAGTTCTTCTTGGCACTTAGGTCTATGGAGGTATAAAAATATGAAAATGATCACCACCTAGTGAGTAAAATATGAACTACTCCAGTAAAACACTGTATGATACAAACAAGACGAATCTTCTCAAGTTGATTCATATGCACCAGATCTGGACTAAATCGGAATAACGATTAAGAAGTTATGACCCAACACCCTTTGGAGATAACGCTCCCCTATTCTTGGAAATATGCAACTGACTATTCCAAACTTCAATCCAGTTCTTCCTCGAGCGTATTCTATGTAACTATGTCAATGAACCAAAGATTCACTTATAAGGGACCTAATGTGGATTTTTTCACCACTGAACATAACCTGCTCCAAATCCATATATACATACATCTTCCTATTTGATCAATAATCGGTAAAAACTACAATGCACTAGTCAGGATTTCTGTTTAATTTAAAACCTTTATACAATTTGACATGGAGCTGAGACCCAAAAACTGGGTTTGTCCTGTCAAAGTCTAGAAATAGGTGAGAGACTTGTGGGTGATGCTGTTGGAAATCTCAATAGAGGCAAGTTATGCAGTCATATTTTCAAACAAAAAAAATAGTTTAATCTGTCACTGCTGTGATTTTCATTAATTAGTCTTTACCGTAATTAGTTACATCACCCTCATCTCTACGAGCTTTCTCAGCTCATTCAGAAAATACGTGGGAAAGATGATTTATGGGTAATTGTTTAAATTTTTTTTTACTTTTAGCTGTGCATCCATTAAAAAAGGAGTACACTACAGATGTGTCTTTCCACTCCGGGGATGCATTTCAGCGTGACCGGTTTTGTTGGGGGGGAAGTTTCACAACTCTAACATTCAACAATCTTCCTATTGTGGCCCAGTTTCTGTTGGCCATCTGGGCAATCATGTCTTACTGATGGACGCATGTGAGGAACAGAAACCCCCAATATTGCTGAGTATATTTCCTGTACCATAAACACATATGAATCACACGGGTGCGGCTGAAAGGGATTGGCAGAATCTCCTCACAGATGTCCCTGACATCATCTGATGTGATGCTCCAGCGGTTTGAACACCAGAAACAGAAGCAGAACATTTACTCAGTGCAGCATGCTCACCTTTAACCTGTAATAACCCCGACAGGAGGGTGGGGAGGCATTTTCTCCAAGGGAATGGTCATTTTAATTAAAAAGGAATTAGCTTAACTTTGTTTTTATTGCACTACTGCACATCAGCGAGTGTTCTATTTAAATTCAGATTTATATATGCCTTTTGAAATAGGACTTTTTTCCCCATTTTTTCCCATTAACTTTAGATTTACATGCACTTTATTCCTTTATTCTCATGTACGCTCTGCCAACTGTGCCACCGTCGGCCAATATATATATACATACATACACACAGACACACACTGTCTGTCTGTGGAGCTGCTGTAACCATTAGATTTCCCCTCTGGGAATCAATAAAGTTTCTATCTATCCATCTGTTCTACAGTGAGGGAAACTGTGCCACTCTGACCGAGTGAACGTGTGACCGCCTTAGTCCCGGTCATGCGATACCTGCCAAATTTTGATTTGTCAGGATTATGTGATGGGAAGATAGTCGCCCATTCAAAACAGTTTACTGCCTGTTTGTATTTGTTAGATATTTTGTGCAGAGATAAAAATCAGTTTTAGTTTCCTGACTCAAATTCAGTCAGGAAGCCTAATTGGATAACTTGTACACTTGGATAAATTTACTTCTCACACCACCTTGTTATTCTCTCACATGTTCATTCATTATTTCCTGCATTCATAATCTGAGTTGTTTCCTGTCTATCCAATATCTTGCTGACACACCTTTATTGTTAGCCTATTGTCTTGTTCCTCTAAAATAGGGTTCTGTATGTGCTGCAGTTAGGCACTCCCTGCACCTCCCCCCTCAATCTGTCAAACTTTATCTATAAAGCACTTTTCATACATAAGACAGTAACACAAAGTGCTTAAATGACAATAACTATTTCCCATTAACCCCTTATAACCTACCACCCTCATTCACACAAGACATAAATGGACCTCAAGAAACGCAGCAAAGCAAGAGCTTTAAAAACAGGATATGCAATAAAAAGTTTAGAAACAGTTTCCACCAACCCCTCATCACCATCATCCTCATCCACATAACAGAAAAAACAAAAACATAATGGAACTGTAAAAAACGGAACCGTAAAAATAGGAACTTAACCGAGGAAACGCTATCATACATTTTCCAAAATGCACTTAAGAAATATTACAGGCAGGTATAACAATAAAACAATTTTTTTTACAAGACCACTATAAACTTCAAATAATAAAAGCTTACTAAGATGTTAAAACATAAAACATAGAATAAAAACTGAAAAATAAAGGGACATAAAAGATAGATTAATGAAAAAAATGACTATAATGTAGAAACACAGAAAATAAAATAATAATAGTAAAAACTGACTAAATGTGAATGTAAACAATAAAATAAGTAATGATAATAAATAATAGATTTAGTTAAAAGCCTGACTAAAAAGAGAGGTTTTGATTTTTCTTTTAAAAAGATCATCATTCTCTGACGCCCTCAGGTCTTCAGGGAGGCTGTTCCACAGATGTGGACCAGAGTAAGAAAAGGATGTTTCACTGTGGGTTTTTTGTTCTTGCTTTTGGAATAAATATAATACCTGAGGGTTCTGGGAGGTTCATATGATAAAGGCAAATCTGAAAATTAAGAAGGAGCAAGACCATTCAGAGCTCCTACAACTCGTAGCAGTTTCACCAACTTACTCATCAGCCACCACCACCACTAGTTTCTAGACTCAGATAATGCAGATAACATTCAATTCCAATCAACCAAAGTGTTAAAGGGCCAAGACCTTCTGCCTAATTCTCATACATCATCAGCAGCAACAAACAACCTTTTTATTCTCATTTATTCGCTACTGGTTGAAAAGCAGTTATGGTGCGTGGACGTGACATTTTTATTGAAAACTGTTTCTTAAATTACCACTTGAACAACAACATCAAATTAAATCTGTCCAATGCCAAAGCTCAATATGCAATGGGATATATTCCTTCTACTTCTCAGCGATGCGGCTGTACGTAATAAAACATTGAAGAAACCTAAATGTTTCATTGTTTCCACACAGAGAATAAACACAACAGAGACTTAGAGAGCCTGCTGATTCTTGGAGAATGTAAACTTAAATTGCCCCCATTTGAGTTGAGTTGTATGATTTAGTGAGAAAATGCAGAACTTGTTTTGGGAGATATGTGCTTTTGTGGTGTGAGAGAGACAGAGTGTCCATGCCTAAAGTCCCCCCATCCCAAACCTGGCTTCCTCAAGATTCACAATTTCCCCACAACACCAGTTTTACAACCACAGACAAATTATCACCCAAATTCCATCAATAATGGCACTATTATGTGGTGATGTATTTTTCAATCAATCAAGATTTTTCCTCATTTATGATGGTTCAATATGTACTAATGATACGTATGAAAGCTTTCCACCGCTTTCAAACATTTTTGAGACCTTATTATACTTTAAGAGTAAAAGGTCACCACGGTGTTTGGCCTTATTGTGTTTCCTTCATGGTGATGGCAGGCTTTCCTTCATGGTGTGTTGTTTCATGTAACTATAAGAGATCCCGTGGCCTTGCAGATATGAGGTGTTTTCCTAACTGTATACTTGTACTTGGGTTATTTGCTAGTTAACCACACAGGAAGTCAACAGCAATAATGTTTTTATCCGTTGCTAGGGCTAACACCACCACTAGTAACAAACTGAAAAAGGGCCAACTTGCAGGAGGAGTCGGCAGAATCAGGTTCAGATGTGTTACGAACCCCTCAGACATTGAAACATTAAAAAACACCTCCTCAGAGGCAGAATGTTGGCTATGACTCAAATACCACTTACGCAGTTACAAATACTGTATGGGGCCACTTCTTTTACAACTCCAGTTATGCAGTAATGAGAGAGTAATTCATTTTTGTTTCCATGATTTGAATCACATGCACCGAATCCAGACTAAATTGGACAAACAATGTAAAATTATGGCCTGAAAAGCTTGGATATCAAGCTCCCACTAGTGGCAGATATGCAGCCAAGGTTTCCTAAAATCAATCCACTTTTCCCTCGCACTAAGGTATATTTGGGATCATTTGAATACGATCCATGACAGTGTTTTCGAGTTATCACATTAACACGAAGGATATGCAGGGGACGATTCAATAATATCCCCGACTTTATGGGAATACAATTTTCCAACATTATGGGAAATCTTGTTAGCAGGGACAAGAATGCATTCTATCTAGGCAGATTATCCTGAAACTTGGTGAGTAGTTTGGCCATGCATAATCACCTATACGGAGAATATTTCAACAACTGCAAAGTCAACTTGGCCGACATTGGAAGGATATTGGGGATTAAAGAGCAGTGGCAGATATAGACATGGGCGAAATGGGCAGCTGCCCAGGAGACATCTTGCAGGGCAGCACGATGCGTACACGGAAAAAAACTGAAGGTTGACATCACATGAGCGGTTTTCTATCGCTCATACTGCATAGCATGTCAACTATCATGTCAACGTGTGGGTCGATGAAGCCCGTCGGGAGTCTGCACCCCGATTCTACTTTGTGAGCAGGCAGGCTTCTACGGTCTACCTCTAGAGAGGGATCCCACACTCAGAGGTAGGAGATGATGAGGTGAAGGAAGCGCAGCAGGTAGGGTCACAGACGTTACGTCTCGACTGGAGGGTCATTGACATTAAGGATCTATCTGACGATCAGAATGTGTCAGGATGGATATACGCATGATATGAGGTGAGGGATGACACATTCTGATCATCAGATAGTTCCTTAATAGAGTTGCACCAATCAAGCTTATCGATCGGCGGCGGGAGCAATCGGCTGAGCAGCCTCACTAGAGGTCAGCTATGTGCCGGTTTCACACATGCGCCATACACGTACAACAAGTATGAGTTACAACGGCTCCAAACATCTCACAAATAAACCAAAATAGCACAAAGCTCGCAATTTGTAACACCAGTAAGGACACAAAAAGATGCGGAGGAACAACCCTGAAAACGTTCAGCACAAACAAACTTAATCACACACTTTAATTTAATCACCCCGAGGAACATAGTAATGTTAAATAAGGTAACATTAGCAGTGTATATAACATATAATAGACTGAACGCACGGACGGTACATTAATTTCAACAGGTCAGAATACATAAAAAATGCCAACTAGCCTTTCTTCAACTTTACCCCTTCAAAATAAGAGCACTTAAAACACAGTACTCATTATTATTTTTAAACTTTAACGAAAGAATTATCAGAATCGGCCAAAATCGGTATGGGCTAGTCAGACTTTATAAAAATCGGTGATCAGCCAAGAAAACTGCAATCGGTGCACCTCTATTCCTTAATATCTCTACAAAGGAAAGCTGAGATTCGTCGCCCCAGGTGACACACTGGGGTACAAATGCTACCAAATAAACCACGATTCGTTCATCTTACTGTGCTGTTTCTCTGACACGTTTTTGCCTTTTTTCGGGGATTGTGTGTGAAATTATTAGTACAAAACATTATGCTAAACACCAAAGTGAATGTGTTTGGTTTTCCTGACTTCATTGACTGACACATTCTGATTCTGGAGAGTCATTTCAACACAAATAGATGAAAAATAATGTCAAAACCATCAGGCAGCGAGTTAAGAAAAAATAGTAAAGAAGAAGAGGAGAAACATACAATATATAAAGGTATGCAGAATGTCTTCTCTTTACAAGTAATATTGTAATGTTAGTTAAATAACTAAACTAGTATCACATATGTGTTAGTTATCCCGTTTTGATATGTTGGTTGCTGTGCTATGACCCATACGGCATTGATATTCCATTTTCTCTCCAACTAGTTACTAATATTGGCTGTAATTACACACAGTTTCATGATGATAATGTTGGTAGCCTACAGGAAAATGACTACAGCACTAATTAACATTACTAATTTGGTGGGAGGTGACTGCAAGGGGCAGTTCTAGGAACTTTTACTGTGGTGGCCCGGGATCAAGGAAGGCCGAGATAAGAGGAGGTGGCCAAAATATGTTCATACACATTCATGTTAATGGTCTCTTCTTTTTTTCTCAATAGTTTTATAGTCAAGTCAGCAGATATTATAAATTACAAATAAATAGTAGGACCATTATCTTATTTTTCAAAAGGTGCTAAACAGTCATACATTCTAAACAAACTACTAAACATAAGTAAATAAATATGATTTAATGTATTGTATTGTACATTTACTATACAAACACTGGGTTTTATCTTCCTATGAATTAAGTTAAAAAAATCAATCTGAATTATGTAGTAGGCCTATACAATATATTATAGCATGCTGTAGATACTTGATTGAAAAAACCGAGTTTATAATGAATTTTATCGTGTCAGAAAAGGATACCGTATCCTTATTTACTCCCAAAACTACCTCAATATTGTCCAGTTTGACCAAGAAGTTGCTTTAATGAGTCCTCTTTGTGTTATCATGCTAATTAATGCTAATTATGCTAATCGTCCTGCATACATATGTTAGCATTTGACAGTTTAAATGTGGTGGAGCCGTAGTGTACATTTCTAACATAAACATGTGGGGCATTCTCTACAGACAGGGAAAAAGACTACGAGTGTAAGAAAGAGCATCAGAGAAAATGTAAATGTTTGTATTTTACCAAGGTTGCAGTGTCGAATGCAGGTCTTAAGGGCAGACAGGAAGTGATCTCGTTCTGCTTCCTGTTGGAAAATGAAGCAGGTGTGCCCCATGTAAGGCAGATGGAGGTAGACAGCAAACGCATCTGAAGGGGACACCACCGAAGAAGAATCCTCCTTGACATCTAAACTCACACAGAGACAGAAACTGACGTAAATGTATGAATTATTTTCAAAGAAGTCAGTATTAAAGATAAAATGGAGAGATGAAAAACAGAGGAAAGAGAAAGTAATTGGTTCAAGACTTTGAAAAATATGTGTCAGGTACCTAAGTCACATTTTCTCACTTAGATACCAGAGGGTCAGAAAATGTGACTTTGACTCAGGTACCTGAGTCAACCTTTAAGACAGGTACAAACTGATGCTGAGGTCATACTTCCTATAAACCTGTATAACGTCATTATATTTCAGAACATTTCTTGCGGTAATCATCATCTCATCATAATGATAAGTGAAGCAGTTTTATAAATTTCAGATTTCAGAAAATCTGAAACTTTTCACAACAAAATTCCAAAAAAATGTAACTCAAATCTGATACTTTAAGGGGAATCAGTGGGTTTAGGAAATCGGGGGGGGGGAAATCTGGCTTGAGGTTAGATCTGAACCATTTTGTTATGTGATGCTGTGTGATTTGGTTTTAGTTATGCTCTCCACCAAGAACGTTATATTTATATTTTCGTGTGGATCCAGATTAAAGTAGCAGACTCAGGAATTTACCAAACCAAACCTTAGGTTTATTTCCACATAACAAGCAAATAATTATTCCACCCACACAGTATATGGAGCCATATGGTTTTCAATATAACTAAATATTTAACAATTTTTTCCTTAAATAGTATACAAATATCATCTTCAAAAGAAAAAAAAGTATCTCCATTTTTAAACTTAATCCTCAAATTTCTTTTTTTTTTCTTCTCTTAAAAATCTTGAATTAAAACGATAATCGAATCATTATAAGATTATAAGAACTGCTTTTGCAGTTTGAATGTTGCTTTTTTTGGCCAAGAAGAACTCTGATGCATCACAAACGACCAAAACAACGATAAGACTGGGAATTCCAATACTGTGGAAGAAAAACAATTCTACCACTGAGTAATCCGGCACAGGTTTGCTCCAGGTGAGCTCCAGATTCCTCCTCCCTGGTGAACACACTGCCCCCTGCTGGTTGAAGGACCAACTTAGCGCCACATCCACGACTGAAAGTCTTCAGAAGGAAACACAGAAAAAAAATTCTACTCTAGCACCAATCTGCATAATATATTATCATGTTTTGTTTTGTGTGTCAGTAGAGGTTTTACCTCCGTGTTCTCATATATCTCCACTTTGTAGTCTCTTTTCTGGACGACGTATCTGTCTCTGCTTTTCTTTCCCTGTTCGTCCCAGCAGGAGACCTTCACAGAGCCTTGATACAGCACTTCCTCTGGAGCATGCTGCAGCTGCACACACATTTAACTTGAATGTTTAAAAACAGCTCAGGCGACACCCAGTATAATACTTAGAATACATTGTTATTGATTGATGGAGAGATTGAGGGGCGAAGATCCTACCCCAGGTGAGAGCAGGAGGCCTTTCTCCTCTTTGTTAGGCTCTACTTCCTGGTGTAAGTGTCCAAAGTAGGCTGCAGAATACTGCTGACGGTAAAACACACTGAAGCGCCCGAATAGGCCAGCAACAAGTTCTGGATACATACAGAAACAAACACCCACCCACACACACACACACACACACACACACATACACACACACACACATGTTTAATAAAGGTCATGCTTTTCTTGTCTCTACTTGACTTTTAAAAATTATAATTTAATTTAAAATGATCATTTAAAAAAGAAGAATACATCCTCTTCGATATCCCCCGAGTTATAAAGGTTGTTTCTAACGCTCATATGGAAAGGTAAGAATGACTGTTATTATATCCCCAGAAAAATCAGGGATTTTATTTATGTAATTGTCCTCGCAATAAGTAGAGGAACAAACTTAACTGGGTGTTTTTCATGAGGTTCTTAGACTGAGATGCTGAAATCAGGCAGTCTTTCTTATCTGGCTCAAAATTAGCTGTAATATCTTGTTAAGTGAGGTTAGATATAATTTCTTAAAAAAAGATTACCTTTTCTAATAATATGTATGATTAGAAATATCTTTTATTAATTTACCCACCAGGAAGAGCTTCTTTATGAAAAACTATTTTTTTGGGACATAACCTCAACAACAAACCAGGTTTGTTGTCATGACCAGTTGAGAATTAAAAGGTTTCGGCTCTGCAGTTGAACTGAGTAACTGACAGAATTTTGTTGGACCTGGCTCAGCTTTCATTTTTACTTCTGTCTTTTTTACTTTAACTTTGAAAAACCTCAGGAAACCCTCAGGAAGAAACTATGAGGTAAACCCAGCCAGGAGAAGCATTTTAAGAGATATTTTATTCCATCATGTTACTAAACAGATGCGATTTTATTATTTATTAGCAGCTATGTTGTTTTTTTGTGTGCAATTAATGCATTCATCGTCAATATGTAGAAGTAAGCGGCGACAAATGAATTTTCAAAGCTAATCCCGGGACAAAGGCAAACGGCAGTATCTGACACTGTTGGTGGTGAAACCAAACCAAACTGCAGTAAATGCAGTTACTGCACTCTTCCTTGGTTTAGGAGTGGCTTTATGCAGATACAGCAAATCCATCTTATCTCCAGAAAGAGTAACAGTAGAGTAAGTTGTAGAACCTTTGATTGAGGCAGAAAAAGCAGATTCCCTAAAAATTGCAAAAATGTGCCTTTTTTAGGGCTGTCCAGTGAAGATATAGATAACACATAATCTGTTGTTTATCATTTGTTTATAGTGTCTGGTCATTATCACAAACTCCCTGACTTTCCTCTTATACACTCACACACACGCACACACTCACAGATGACACAGTCCATAATAATGTAATAGTTGGAAATGGCTGTAATTACTGTAGAATGTGGTTTACATTAGAGATTAGAGGCAGGATGTGACAGAGCTGATAACATGTATAGGAATACACTCACATGTCCCTCACATTCTTTTCTTCCAGATATTATTTATGTAAATTAACTATTTTTAAGTTAATTTGAATAGATATGCATTGATGTCCACAATATCCCCATTTAGATTCTTTTCTTGCACCATAACATTGTATCCTGTCTGCTTTTTTAGCCCAAAACTCTCTAATTAGGACTTAAATAAATAAGCGTCATGTCTCAATCATGCTTGTAGACTTTCATTCATCTTAAAGACCTC
Organism: Lophius piscatorius; assembly: GCA_009660295.1. NCBI lineage: Eukaryota > Metazoa > Chordata > Actinopteri > Lophiiformes > Lophiidae > Lophius > Lophius piscatorius. Next base: position 88,800 of record VRLP01000233.1, read on the forward strand.
ACTTTCATCAACAGGTGAAGTTCTTCATCTTTGTGATATCTTGAAATTTAGATTTAGAATAATTTCTCCTGATCACTTTTTGTAATATATTATAATTGAAACTGTTTTGGTAAAAGGTTCTTTCCTTCCAATCTTTTTAGAACATAACTTAAAAACTGTAAAACGCTGTACATACATTATCATAAATGAAGTTGGTTGATGCTAACTAAATCATAGTTTTGTTTTGTTCCTGTATCCATGGTTACAGGTTGAGTAAAGCCCCTTCTTTCTGAGGCATAACGTAAAACTGTTCAAATCCTATCGTTTTTGTAATATTGTGACTTTTAAGGCTTTCTTTTTCAATTTTGCTATTTAACTTTTTCTCACAAAAACAACATCTCCAGGGGACAACTTACTGACAAAGCCTTAAAACATTAAATATGTTTTTCTACAATATGAAAAACTATATGAGTATTTTACGCAGGGATGGGAAAATATCATGTTTATATTTTAAGTTCATTAACTACAGATTTGGTTTTTGTTTGGTCATGACAATACATGTTTCTAAACGCTAAAAAACACCTGCATAGAACACGTACACCTGGGATCACATCTGTATGCCCCTGAATCAGTATCTAGACTCTAGAGGAACACCTCCCCTAGATTCTAGAGGAACAACCTTTTATTTTTAGTGGGGGTATTCCATATTGGTTATTATTATTATTATCAATATTATTGTTATTATTATTATTATTATTGTTAATGGTATTATTATTATTATTATTATGATTATCATTGTTATTATTGTTTATGGTATTATTATTATTTTGATTATTGAGAATATTATCATTATTATTATTATCCTTATTATTATTAATAACATTGTTATTTATATGATTTAAGCATGACAAAGCATTCAAATACAGTTCATAAAGTGATTACATGTGAGGACAAGTATAAATGAATGGGGCATTTGGTGACAGAAACAGTGTTGTTGCACAATGACAGTCAACTCCAAGGACACAGTAGTGAGTAAATCAACATAAACTGGGTCAATTACCACTGCAACTCCTTCTTTACTCGCTCAGATCACTTCTTACGCTACTACTTTTCTCTCCCTCTCCTTCGCTTTACTCTCTGAGGAAAACTCAGCGCTAAAATGTTTTCCTGTTCAAAGTTAAATTGGAAAGCTGCAAGCGTTGCAGAAAAATGGTTTGGTTTTACCTTTAATGTTGGTGACTTTGGCCTCATCCAACAGGCCAGAGGACGATGCTCCCATGATGTCTGCCCTCTTCTTAAAGCTCTCCAAAAGAAAACTCAGTTATCTAAATATGTTTGCACATGGAGAATCTGTGTGTAGTACATACGAGGTGAATGAGCTGCTCTGGTGCATCATTTCATTTCCTCTGATTCCACTGAGTCTGTTTGTGGTGAGAGGGGCGGGACTCTCAAATATTAGGGGAAATCTGTCACATCTCACCAGCAGCGTGATCACACACTCGTTCACCACCACCTCCTCTGTAAGGCCATCTGCTGGTTAACACTGAAAGTCTGACTCTAACAATTCTGCAACGACCAAACAGTCCCTTCGATTCAATCAAGCCTGCTTCAAAATCAGACTCACAGTTTTATGACCATGATTCAGAGTTGATGGGTTTTAAATAGCCAAACATTTAAATCTGCTACATTTTTTAAAAAACTGAACCAATTTAAACACTCATAGATACCGATACCCTAAATATGCCTGATTGTGTCGTTGGAATTTATTCTGCAGACACCAGACAGACAAACCTCCTCTATGAAGATGCTGATAACAATATAAAGACAATTAAATTTGATTAAAACTAAAATGTCTCTCAGTACATTTGCATACCTCCACCAAGGCCCCGCATCACATTAAATCTGCAAATTGGCTCACGTAGGCCTCAAATATATATAATCACCTCGTCTTCATTCCAAAGGACACCTCTCTCCAACAATTTATTTGTATCTGTTGAGAACCTTTCTGCAAACTGGGAAATAAAATGAAAAACAGACATGGGAAAATAAATCAGACCACTGGATAGGCTAGCAGTATTACAGGTGAGTCTCCACCAAACCTTCTAACTCTAATTATATACCCTAGATATATAGAGGTACATCCCCAAAGAGGCCCCCAACCCCTTAAAAATGAAATCCCTTAAAAAATTAAAAGTAAAGTTATGTCAGAAAAACTATGTTTTTCATGAAAAAACTCTCCCTAGTGAGTAAAATATGAACTTTTTTGTTATAATATGATCTCCTCCAGTCGATTCATATTCTCCAAATTTGGACTATATCGGACCAACAGTTAGGAAGTTATGTACGAAAAAAAAGTGGGTTTTTTTTGTGGCTGTAAAAAACACCCTCTAGTGAGTAAAATATGAACTACAAGGGCAAAATAAGAAATTGAGAAACGGTTGAGAAATTATGTCTTGAAAAATTATGAAGATAAAGTTCCCCTTAGTGCTGAAAAGATGCAACCAACCTTTCCCCAAATCCTTCCAGGTCTTCCTCACACTAAAGTCTATGTGGGTATTAAATTGAAACTTATCAAAACAATATTTTCTGAGTTATCGCGTTAGCATGAAGGATCTGTGGCGGCGGACGCGGCAATGACGATCCCCGACTTTCAATATCAAATTTAAGATTTTTCACTCTGGCTGAAGGTTTGCAGAGACCTCAGAGAAAAGCTTTTGTACCGGCTGCTCTGAAAATGTACAAATCCAGCTATGCTCACGCCGTGACTCATCATCTGTCCTACTGCATCTTTTTGTTACAGCATGACCTACAAAAACACCATGCATCCCTGAAATCCCTGAAAATGAGACCAGCTGACACTAGAGGATAACGGTAGGTAATATTTGTGTAATCATTTCATTTACCAACCACTTGAAATGAGGCACAACGTGGCCTTTCTTTTCCCTGCACTGTAAATAAAACAAAACAGTATAATAATGGTAAAATACCAGCCGCTGTGACTTTCACCGTAAAAAACGTGTTGAACGTGTACAAGACATGACAGTAATTAAAAGTTGAAAAAACAAACATGGTGTCAAGTTTTTTACAGTTTACGAGGATAATACATAAAATTACAGTCATTTTTTTATTCCTTGAAATCTACTGTTTTTCATAAATACAGTATATACCATATTTTCAGCATCTGTTTCGGTAGAAACCATGATTGCTTATCGGTTGAAGGCTCTTTGCTCTAAATTTGAACGTTCACATTCAGTAAAATGTCATGTTGACCAAACAGATGAGAAACTATGACCGAAAACATTTGGAGATAAAGCTGCCCGTGTCAGCAATATACAAACGACCTTTCCTAAAATGATTCTAGTTCTTCCTCGTTCTAAGATCTATGTTGGTATAAAATTTGAAAACGATCCATCACATCTTTTCTGAGTTATCGCATTAACACAAACGATCTGTGGATACGATGAGGATTTCATATTTATTCTGATTCCTATTTATATAGATATATTTTTGTAGAATGCTGTTTGGTTTATTCAGATGGCTGGTGCAGAAGTTCTGTTGTTTACAGTCTTCATGGACTCCATGTGACCCTCTTTGTCACAACATTTCACAAACATTGTTGTTGTGTTCACACTTAACTTTGTTTTTTCCAAGCAGGTAGAAGTATTTATTTATCTATTATTGATTGATCATATTATCATTGATCATTATTAATTAATATCCAAATCTTCAAAGTATTTACGGAGTTTTCATGTTGGTAGTCTCCGTGGTTTTTTCTTAGAGTTGGTTATGGCGTCTCTCTCTCCCTCTCTCTCTCTCTCTCTCTCCCTCTCTCTCTCTCTCCCTCTCTCCCTCTCCCTCTCTGTCCCTCTCTCCCTCTCTCTCTTTCTCCCTCTCTCTCTCTCTCTGCTCCCCCTCTCTCTCCTTGGACCGTGGTCGGTGTGTCGGTGTGAGAGGCGGTCTGTGTCCTCGGTTGATACCGTACAGTGCCTCCCAGCTCACCGAGGACACGTCGTGGACACACAGGGTCCCTTCGCTCTCCCTCCATTCATTCCTCTCCACCGGCAGTCATTTCATCGGCTCTACGGGTCATTCTGAGGAACGTGCGCGCGTGACCCCCCGGTGAGCGTGAATCCGGTTTGAGAGCCACGGACGGTCGTTTTCAGGCATTTGGCATCTGGAGGACTGGATTGAAACCCGGTGGAGGGATTTCGCTCCAGTCTTAAGTGGACTTACCTGGTAATCATTTCCTCAGTGAGCGGTTGCTCGTCAGCTGCGCAGACATGTTGTGCAGACTTTCACTGCTGCTCCTCTGCTGGGCTCTGACCGGACTGGAGGGTCTGGGGTCTGACAAAACCCCTGATCCCTCTCTGGAGACCACCACCCTAGCCGACCTGCGTAAACCGGAGAAGGATGCCCCCTCTGAGGCCAAGAATGCTGAGGACAGTCGGCGGGGAGCGGAGCCGCAGCTCCCGGGAAAACACACTCCTTTATTGGGTAAGGAGGGAGGGTCGGTCCCCGAGAGACCCGCCGAGCCTCTGGAGGCTGAACAGGACAACCAGGAGAACATCATCAGCCAGGTTGGTCCGTTATAAGTCCCTCATCAACACAAACATACTGATTTGAGTTTTCAGTGAAGTCGAAAGAGTATTCCGCTCACAGTGACCTTCTGATGCAGACTGCATTGAATGAAACGTAGGCCTAATTACAAAAACACTTAAAGAGAATACTGTTTTTTACAATGAAAGGTCCAATGAGTAACATTCAGGAAGTCAAAGTTTATGTTCCCTCTAAACATGTCCAAAGTGACAAAAAGCGGCATACCCTCAACCTTGTACTAAAGTGTATTTTTAAATTGTGGTATTTGAATCGTATATATTTGACCTTTGGGATAGGAAGATTGTCCACTAATCACAAAGTCAGTGTTTGGACCTGCAGACTAGATGTTGAAGGGCTCGTTGGTCCAGATACTCAACATCTGGTGTGAGAGAATGTGGCATCTGACCAATGATTGAAGGGGTCGATGGTTGCGCTGTGGTCAATCACACTTTATTTCCTATAGTGTGTCTAGTTTGTTCACTGTTTGCTTGCTCCTGTGTCTTGCTCCTCCCCGATTATTTTCTAAAGGTTGTGTGTTTAACATGGTTGTGTGTTAATTGTGTTTCATTATCTCATTGTCTCTACCTGTATGTCATGGTCTTCTCGTCCCTGTGCCACGTGTTCCATTGTTCCCTCTTCCCTTTGCCGCCTCTGTGACTGTAACTGATTCATCAACTCTTGCTCCTTGTGTCACCTGTGTCTCATTGTCTCCTCATCCCTCATTCCACATGTGTCTTATTGTGAATTTGTCCCTGTGCCACCTATCTGTTGTTGTTTCATCATCCCTCTGTCACATGTGCTTCATTGACTCTTTTTCCTTGTGCCACCTGTGTCTCGTGGTCTCCTCATACCTGTGCCAGCTGTGTCTTGTGGTCCTTTCTTCCTTCATCCTCACTCTACATGTGTCTCAATGTGTCTTTTTCCCAGTGTCACCTATCTATTGTGGTCGCCTTGTCCCTGTGTCACATGTGCTTCAACAACTCTTTCTCTCTGTACCAACTGTGTTTCATGGTCTCCTTATCAATCATCCTAATTACAGGTGTCTTATTGTGTCTATGTCCCTGTGCCACCTATCTCTTGTTCTTTCGCCGTCCCTCTGTAACATGTGCTTCATTGAGTATTTCTCCCTGTGCCACCTGTGTCTCGTGGTCTCCTCATCCCTCATTTCACGTGTCTCATTGTGTCTTTGTCCCTGTGCCACCTATCTCTCGTGGTATCTTCGAAAACTCACGTTATAATTGTTTATTACAATGGAAAAACATGTAATTTGGCATCTTGGCTCCGACCTCATCACTCCCCCCAGATAATTTACAGCAAGATTTTATGGAAGTGATTAGCAAATATCCTAATCCCCCCGTCGGAACCTATAGGTGGATGCTGGGATGGTGGTGGGGCTTTAACGAGCAGTTAGCAAGAGCTGATGCAGGGCAGTTGCGGCATAAGCAGAGCAGAGGGGCGAGATGTGAAATTTTGTATTTTAAATTTGGCGGGCGTGATTGGTAAATGGCTATGGAGGGTGTGGCACGTCATGTGAGTAAGCATAGCAGCTGGAGTTGACTGCCTGAACTAGCTCGCAGTGGTCGCTCCATTTGTGTCTCATGGTCGTCTGTTCCTTTTGTCACCTGTGTCTCATTGTGTCACTCTTGACTGTTCTGCCTGTGTCTCTACCTCATATTCTCTGTGCCATCTATCTCCACCCGTGTCTCTCTGTCCCCTCCTCTCTCTAGCACATGTGTTTCATTGCCGTTTAATTGCCATATGTTCACTGTGCAACCTCTGTCTCATTGTCCCCTCTTTCTTGTTGTGCCTGTGTCTCATTATCTGATCTTCCCTGTTAGGGTTCAGCTTAAATGTCTCAATGTCTTATTGTCTGCTCTTTCCCCTGCAACCCCCCATGCTCCTTCAAATATGGATTCAAATACAATGTGGAAAGTCAATGATTTACTGGCCAAACTGTGACCTATGAGTACTTTTTGTTGTAAATTGTAAGAATGCAGTAATGCACTGTGTGTACAGTTTCAGTCATATATTTCATTCTAGTGTCAAACAGTAGAAAAATAGTACTTTGTAGGTCAAGCTGCTACCAGTTACTCGCTATAACTTTATAATATTGGATTTTACTGTGTGAAATACTTGTGTAATGACAAATTGTGTTTAACAAATTCTAAAAAAATCAAACATTGAAAAAATGTAGTTAATTAAAGCCAAATATAATCTCACCATAGTTCAGGCATTTGTTGTTTTAGCTTGAGTCAGGATCTGCTCAAGGCTTCTGTCTGTTCAAAGGCAGTTTCATATCGCCACTGTCAACTCAACTTTATTTAAAAGCACATATCAAAACAACAAGTTGACCAATATGCTGCACAGCACCCAGATACTACAGCGCTTACCCAGTAATGGCTCATGTTGACTTTTTGGGTCTCTGTAGAATAAAGAGCTCAGTCTAGACCCGCTCTGCCTTGAAATAACATTTTTGATTTGGTGTTATACAAATAAAATTTGACTTGCTTGATATAATACTCCCAAATGTGTCAGGCGTGTGAATAATATTGTATACCGAGAGAGTTAAATTGGAATCATTCAACAACATCTGGTGCAGAAAATTAATAATGATGGGAAATATAATGGTGGAAGAAATTCATTTTTCTCTCCACCAGACCTCATGTCCAGAATATTTTCCATCTTCTCATCAAGAGAGAGACCACAAGTTGAAGCACTTGTACCTTTTGCCCACATGTTGCCACATTTAACCGTGCATTTTAAATTTCTTATTCCAGCATGAAATGAGATTAAGCGAATTGCATTAGACAGTTTGGTTTTTACTTGCTGAGGAGAAACTCAACTGTATTTTTCCATTAAACACAACCCAGAGTCAGTATTCAGCCTGAATGACAAGCTAAATCAGACCCAGAGCCAGCTACGTGTGCGTTTGTGTGTGCGTGCGTGTTTGTGTGCATGTGTGTGCACCATGTAAATGGTTTGCATCCCTCTGGTGGTCGGTTATGTAATCCTCCAGACCAGTAAATGTCTGTTAGTAAACGCCTGCACCGATCTTTTGCTCATGCAGCTGCAACTCATCAACCTTAAGTCGACTCTTACTTGAACCTCAGTTATTTCTGCGGAATAACTATATATATCAGAGTAGAGTTAAAAGTATACGTTGAATTTATGTTATGTCAATCCTTTCATCTGTGCAACCTGTTGAAGGTACAAAGACTGCTCCATAAGACTGTTTACTTCACACATGTGCAATAATAATATTTGATTGATTTATTTTGTATAGAATACATAGCATTTGTATCTTTTTTTGAAACTATTTATTTTACTGAGCCTACTTTAGGTACAACACGTGTTGCCGCCCTATTTTATTTTAAGTGTTTTCCGAGCCAATGCTACGTAATTTCTTTCTGATGAGCACAGTATGGTGTAAATTTGAATGACAAATAAAGTCTGTCTCTGTCTAAACGTCCTCTGTTTCAGCTGCTGGGGGATTACGACAAGGTGAAGACAGTGTCATCAGGGTCCGACTGTGTGTGTAGCTGTGTTGTCCGTCCGATCAAACGCTCTGACTGCAGTCGCATCACTGACGGGGATCCATCTTCGCCGTTTTATACCGTGGAGACGATTACCAAGGGCACTGACTGCAAGAAGTGTGTGTGCATGGCTCCGCCCTCGGCTGTCAATCCCTGTGAGGGAGAGTACAGATTTAAAAAGCTACAAGAAGCCAGCAAAGATGACATCAAGGTACAAACTCAAACACTTTGACTCTTTTTCCATCAGCACTACTTAATTTCTTGAAGCACTTAAGATTTTTAAGTTGTCAAGTTTTGTAAATAATCTTCCACAGACTCTAACTAAACGGTGGGTATTTTCCACTAATATTCCCCTCGAGGTGGGAAAGTCAAATGCTGGGACTGTATTCAAGGTTTCAAAGAAAGCCCCATAAAGAAGAAATATCAACATTGTTATAGTTTCCTCAAATCCTAAAAATTGAAAACACATGGATAACCAAAAACGGGAGGGAGACTGGGCCATGTTTCATGATAAAATAATATGTGTGATAATCAGAACAAAAATAAAACTGTTTTTGATATGACCCAATATCAGCATGTAAATAGGAAAAGGTAAGTGGTCCAAGGATGGAGCCCTGGGGGTCACCACGTGTCAACGGTACCACCGACGAAGAAGCGTTAAGCAAGGCCATCAAGAATGTCCTATTCAATTTGGGTTTTTTCTTAGGAGGGGCCGATTAAAGCGTGTGAGGACGTACGGAACAGAATTATGTTATTTGATACAACCAATAAAAAAAGTCTAATAGTGCTCAAATACTGTACCAAAAACACACTTTCCCAAAAAGTTCAGCTTATCATCAAACATGCCTGACCAAACTATTGGTCATTTTATGGTCAATTTAGAGTGTCTAAGGTAATAAATGAATAAACGGTTAAAAAAAATATATATATATATATACAAAGAGGTAACGTTTCCAAAGTTGTTTTTCTCTCATGGTGTGGACATGAAATGGTTAAGTCATTACAATTGTTTTCCCTGCATGCTTTTTTAAATCAAATTCCCACATTTATATCATAATTAATCATCTCCTTGGCTAGTGTCTTTTTTAACAATACGTTTTATTAGGAAGTGCTTGAATGCTAACGTCTACATCTGTGGTCTGAAGCCCCCGCCAGCAAAAAAAAAAACAACAAAAAATGACAGTAAACACCCTGCATAATACACAGTTTCTGGGGAATTACTGTTGCAGTAATAACAATAAACCCATCACTCTTGGTCTTTGCTACATTCTTCTCCACCATTATTCTGCCCAGACATACTTGCATGAGGTCATCAGTCTACATCACATGCTGAACTCCATTTGTTACCTCAGGGGAGAAAGACAACTGTCTCCAAGTTGGCAGATAAAATGTCTGAATTCAAAGATTTCAAAGTCAAACTGCAGATTGCGAGCGGAAAGGCGCATATTTGACGTGCTTGAAACACTAGCTGGGATGGACTGTCCCTACCACAGCCTGATCCCAAAACCTGTCTTTGCTGTCAACGGAATTTTAGCGATGCTCACCAAAGAGGTGGAACCTTGGCCCATTTGTAAATGCACCTGGAGAATTGACCGTCTTACGGAATGACTTGTGGATTATGAGTTGAGATGCCCAACACATCTCAGTAGAGCTGGACTTTCTACAATGAATTTATCAAAAACAAAGTCACGGAAAAGACTGGAAGGTAGGAAGACCCCTTGGGTGTTACTGTCTACCTTCAACGGGTGATTGGATCATGAAATAGCAAGGAAAAAAACCCGGGGCCTCCCTAGGATTCAGTCATGAATTTACATTTATGTGTCCGTAAGAAGGAGTCAATATTAAACCGGTCCACTGTGCAGAAATGGCCGGGCCCCCCTCATCTACAGGACTTTTCACTTTTGCGCTGGTGCTCAAACCTGCGTTAAGCTCAACTTCTATTACGGATCAGCCATATCTGACACTAAGTACGTACTCTCTGTTTACACTTGACATAAGAGTAATATTACAGCTGTTTAAAAATATACTTTGATTAATCAATGTCTTTAACAAACTCTTTTTTTAGTATTGTATTGTACGGTATTGTTTTTGTGTTCTCCCACCAAAGGGGAACACACACGGTCAGAACATCTGTTTGAAGACAAGATGGTCTGTCCACATCAGAATACATTTAGTTGTTCTGGCAGAAGGGACATCTGTGTCTGTGGACACAAATGTTTGTCGTCTGGTTCTAGAGTTCGTCCCCCTCTTCATCAGATTTACAACAAATATAGTGATGTCTTTCTCCAGAGCTGAACCAACTCTAAAACTCTCAGCAGCAGTGAGCGAGGATTTTTGATCAGTTCTGTAGCCCCCGTGGAGCGTTCTGATTTCGTCCTGAATGTGTTGAGCCTGGTGCCGCACATTTCTGGTGGGGTCCTCTGGAGATGGTACTTTATGTAACACAGCCAGACTTAACCTGGAGCATCAGAGGGGGAGGAATACGGACCTGTGCACAAGGCTAGCTCTGTTTTGGCTCCTGATATTCATTTTATCCCCAAAAAGTCAGAGATATAAAGAATGCGTGGAAGACCTGGATTGATTTAGGGAAAGGTCGGTTGTATATTTCTGACGCTTACAAAAGTTTTCCGGATGCATTTTCTCAAGGAGATCTATCTTTTATTTACAATTCATATTTCAGTCACACAGAGGCAGCTTCTTTTTTTTTTCGAAAAATACTTTCAGATTTGACTTTGATTTGAGGAGGTTATAGAGGGGATTATGGGCGTTTGAAGGATATAACCTTGCTGTCGGCCTAGTTCAGCTTTAAGTGTGTCTTCTATTTGAAGGACAAATGTTATTTGGACGGGGTGGAGGCAAATGACCGGACATCTTTTGGTATTTTTTATGGACATGGCGATGATTATGCAGGGGCAAACACAATTAGGAATGCATAAATAATAAGATAAGATCAAGGTAAAAGGTTGTAATGTCCGTTTTTAGATAATTTCCCATCCCTTGAACGTATATACAACCATAACTCTCACCAAAAAGTAGTCAATTATTTGAATGATTCGTCATTGAATGGAACCGGTTCTAAATCCACTAGGGCCTCCGCACCCAACACAGTCCCCTGTACAGATGGTGCCGGTCCCAGGCCCAAATAAATGGGCAGGGTTTCATCAGAAAGAGTCGCCGTGGTAAAACCTGCTAGAATCGAAATCAGTCTTTTGGAGAGCTGACCTTCATAACCCTTACATCACATAGTTTTTTGACTAATATAACCTTCTGTTGACAATGATGGTGACCGGTGTGCCCGCTTCAATGCAACACATCTATGTTAACTGCAGCTAAGGAGGTTTTACTGCTGTATGTGTTATCTGTTATCTTTATAAGTGTCCGATGTCAGGCAGGAATGCGGTCTATTCTATTCACTGTGTTGTTGTATTCTTATTAATCAGGAAGCAGTAAAAAGCTAAAAATGGTCAGATTCCTTCCCTTTCATACGACTTGTTGCACAGCAATAAGAAGTTTGAGCTTCACATCCTGAGCATGACTGCAGAGGAGATTACATGCTGTGTGAAAATAATCAGTGGGTTTTTTTCTTTCTCTGTGCATTTGTCTGCGTCATTCATCTGTGGGATTTGGCTGTTTAGCTGGCGACTATCATGGACCTGCTGGAGGGTTCTATGTACGGAATGGATCTGTTAAAACTCCAATCTGTCACCAATAAGCTGCTGTCCAGGGTGGACAACATGGAGAAGGTGAGTGTCTCTCTCTCTCACACACACACACGTTAGTACTTGACTATAGGCATGAGTTTCATCCTATCAGATTCAGAGGCTACGTTCACACAGCGGGTCAAATGTGGCCCAGCTCTGAATTTTTGCTCGAATTTGACTTTTTCACTGCAGTATGAACAACACCAAAAACATGGAATCAGATTTTTTCCCCAGTTCTGATGTGGGCCACCTCCATATGTGGTTCTAAATCAGACACAATTCGGATTTTTTGCAGTGTGGTCTCAGTCTGAACCGTCAGACCAGAGTTCACGCCGGCAGGAATAATTTTTCACACAAAATCATCATTATAAACTCTATAAATATCACTATAAACACTATAAACATCATTATAAACAATTTAAACATCATTATAAACTCTGTAAACATCACTATAAACACTATCAACATCAATATAAACATCACTATCAACATCAATATAAACATCACCATAAACACTGATCAAGATTATTATAAAAATCACTATGAACACAATAAACACTGTCAACATCACTATAAACACCACAATAAACACTATAAACATCACGATAAACATCATGATAAACACTATAAACACTATCAACATTACTATAAACATTATAAACACTATCAACATTTCTATAAACATCACAATAAACACTATAAACATAACTTTAAACATTATAAACACTATCAAAATAACTATAAAAATCAATATAAACACAATAAACATCACTGTAATCAGAAAAATCTGAATTGAGCATTAAGACTGGCAGTGTGATCGTAGCTGTAGACTTGTGTGTTGTTTGTGGGATTTCACACATAGTACAAAGGGACCATAACGCACTTGTCCCGTAACATAGTTAGAGAAAATAAAAACAGCACACTAAGTCTTGAGTGAAACTAGAATTGTATAATGAAAAATATGTAGTATATATTTTTCAAAAATGTAATAAACTATATGTTCTCTGTTTTAGAAGGATCTGTGTAGATGAAGCATGAAATTAGGTTTGGAGACATTTTTTGGTGTCCCTGCTGTGGGAACTGCTGTCTGGGGGTTCCAGGGCCTCTTTAGAGAGGCCAGCTGCAGTTAGCAAGAGCCTCTTGTGGCTTGAGGTTTGGTCTTGATGGACAGCAGCCTCTTGCCACACGGAACTGTTTCGAAAGGATTTATGTTCAGAGTAGGAGGGGTCATCCACAATCTCTCAGATCCTTTTCTTGCATAGAGAAAATGAAGGTCCAAAGTCACAGAGACAAATCAGCTCCGCATGGAATAACACCACAGGATACATAATAGAACTCTTTAGGCTTTGCCTTAACTAAAGAATTTGCTCCAGTTGCATATATATATATATATATATATATATATATATATATATATATATACAATTTTGACTTTGTTTTATTATTTACATATTTTTATTGAGGAAATTGTAGCAAATTATTTATAAATGATGATGCTCTTGTCATAGATTAAGATGATTGATTGATTTTTTCAAACAAGGTATTAAATGCAACATTAATGTTATTTAGTCCTAGAAAATGTTTTTTTTTCAGAAATGTTTCCTATGACTTGTGTGACCCAAGTGAGTTCCTGACTGATGTAACAGTGGCATGCGTGCACAAAGTTACAAAAAATAATGATACAAAAATGAGGAAACATGCAGGAGGGCCCCCACCTTCAGCTGGGATCTGCTCCTGGTTTCTGCATGTCATTTCAACCATTGTCAAAGGTGCACTTTGCAGGTGTGCCACCGTTTGGAAGCCCTACTAACTTTTCACACGCTAATTTCATATTACTCACGGACTTCTCGACCGCATTAAAGACCTCACTCCCCATCGCCCTTTATTAAGCACAAACATGCATTAGCTGTCCGATCCCTCGTTAAACTGCCTTCCATCTGTTTCAACTAGCTTTTTCTTTGAAATTTGGCTACTATTCATATTTTTTACGACTCCATCACGGTCCCGCTGTCTTTAGGGACACTGTCCTTCTGTAAAGCGACTTTGAATTGTATTATAAGCTAGGCTGAAGTCGGCCCTCGGGCTTTAAGTTTGACACAAATGGTCTAGACTGGTTTTTGTCCTTATATCAAGCACTAAAATAAAATAAAAAAACACTGGATATTGTCTTTGTGTCCACGCTTTATAATTTCAAACATTATTTTCATGTTGCTGTAACATTTCCCAATGGGTGTCCAGTTGTGTTTGGATATGATGAGGGTAAAGGATAAAGCCTTCATCAAACTATTCAGAGAGTCTTCCTACCCTGTATTGAAGCGTTTGTCATTCTTCTCCCACCAAACGATCGTGGTATTATTTTCCTTGGTCTCCAGCCTGTGTAGGCCTGTGAATCCTGCTTCTGCTGGACTGTTTGTGTAGCGTCATCCTGTCTGTACATTCCAGGCTTTCACTCGTAACCTGACTGAGAGGGCAAGAGAGAAAGAGCGTCAGAAGGAGAGAGCTAAAGAGAAGGAGAAGGAGAAGAAAGCCCTGCAGAAAAAGAAGAAAGTAGTTGTTTTGGAGCGTCCAGTACCAAAAAGTGGAGCAGCTGCCAATGCCAACAAGAAGGTCTGAAAATGAGCTTCTTATCTGTTTTTAGAATCAGGCTGTAATCTCAACTTGAAGTTCCAAATTCTTTGTAAAGAAAACAGAAACTTTCTTGATGTAGAAGAACTATGATGGCCCGCTGAAGAAGAACCAACAACAAGATGGTCTGGAACAACTACAGTCCAATAAGACAGGAACTGAAAAATCAGTCAAAGACAAGACAGCGCCAAAGCAGCCAATCAAAGACAAGAACAGCATGGTCATCAGGGGCGTGACCTTTTACAAGGCAGCAGAGGACGGTGACAAAGAGGAGGAGGAAAAGGGAAGGCATAGTAAGTCTAGCATCTGTATGACTAATGAAGCTGCTTTCATGTAACATTATGTCTGAAACTATCATGACTCCAGGAGACCAACATGAAGTTTTCTCCACCTCACCTGTCAGGATTATAAACACAGCTTGCCCTTGATTATTACAATCTCGAAAAGTTATTAAGGGGATATTATGAAACATCGGGTGGGTTTACATGGACAGACTAATTCAGGATTGGATTTGGAAAATACACCTAATCGGAAAGAAAATACTGCATATAAAAAACCCTTTCCAATTAGATTTCATTCCTTTGCAAGGATGTAGTCTAAGTCCTTCCCAAAATCAATCCTTTCCGTTTGCCAGTCGCTGCATGTAAACACTGTTTCCGAAAGTTTGCTTGTTTGAGTTGTATCTGCGTATGCCCAGCGTCGTGAGGTAATGCCCCGCTGAGTTTTTCCAGCGCTGCGACGCATTTTAAATATTGCGACTTCAAAAGAGTACCGCTCTCTCAGAGAGTCGTTTACTAATCGCAACTTTGAAAGGGTTGAACATAGTAGAATGGTTACATCGACGAAAACTCACTTCGGAGCACATCCTCTTTGTCGTATTCTTCTTCTGGGCGCATGTTAGCGGTTGGCACCATTATCGCCGCGGTTGGAAGCATTATCCCGATCTTATGAACGGGAATCTGTGAATGTCAGGAAGCTTTTTCCGAATAGGTGAGTCGATGCTTGTAAACACCGGGTCGGAAAAGATCCCAAGTCATGGAAACCGGCTTCTGAAAGGTTTCATTTGGATAGGAGAAAAGTGTCCCATGTAAACCCACCTATCATCACGTCCGCCGCCGTGTTAACTTTGTGTTAAGACTGAAACTTTTCAAATGTTATACCCACTTGGACCTCAGTGCGAAGAATAACCGGATTGTTTTGGGAAAGGTCGGTTTATGTCCAACCCTAGGGGGAGCTATATTTCCAAAAGTGTTCGGGCCGTAATATCTCATATCGTTGGTCCAATTTAGTCCAGATTTAGTCCACATGAATCAAGTTTATGTTTTTATATCTAAAAGGAGCTCTTCTTTTCTACAAAAATAACACTGTTTTTTGGAGAAAACTTCACATTCCGTTTGAGGTGTCAATCAGGGGGATTGCTTAGACAACAGAGGGGATTTGAGGCTTTTTGGAGATATACCCTTGCTGGAGATATATAGCAGTAAACCTGAGTTATTATCAAGCTATTTCATTATTAAAAGTATTACTTAACTGAAAAAACTGCCTGTACAGACTCCAACCTTCTGATAAAACTCAACTATTTGTTTCTTCTACATCACACAGCTGTTGACAGGTCTTCTGATGGATGTGTCAACACATGTAAAAACCATTTCCAATTTGATCACTGCTCAAGTAAACAGTCAAACACTAATATTCTTTTGAAATGATTTCATTGTGAAAGAAGAAAAGTGTCCATGTAAACCCAGCTTCTCACTGACTCAAAAGGAATGAAAATTAAGTGAAAAGCAAATAAAAATATTTGGAGAGGCCTAGCTCAGAGCTGAACCCCATTAATATGCTGTGCACACAAAGCTGAGCACAGTAGTAGCTTTCAAGTTCAGGGAGGAGAATATATCCATCTAAATCAGCTTTAAGCTGCTGATTTAAGTATTAAATAACCTTCCTGCCTTATTTGATAAAATTGTCATTTAGAACATGTATTTTGTCTGTACTGCGGTTACCTTTGTTTCTTTTTAAGAACATTTTAAAGAGCTGACAGTTTAGTCTGAGATAAAGCATAAACAATACAAGAAATGCAGAAATCACGAATACCTATTCACAGCACAGAAAACGAGGATAATCGGTGAAAAACACGCCTTGAACTGACAGCTCAAATAGGAAGTATAACTTTCTAAAACAAATTAACTCAACATAGAAACGGTTGTCCCGTCATCTAAATGACTTTTCCTTATTTTACAGTTTCTCGGATCGCAAGTGATTCAGTGGACCTGCTGATTCCTGACCATTTACCACCCACCAAGCCTTTCCCCACCAACGGTCCGGACTCTTCAACCACTCTAAACACAAAAGTGGACTTTCAGACAAAGAATAGGCCTGCACCCACACAGCCACCAACACCTCATATGACTACGGCCAAACAAACCACAACTACAGCCAAAGCAGCTCCCACCACCATCGGACCAGTTTCTGAATCAACCACCAACATAATACCAACACCCACCAAACCACAAACAGTCACACTGACTACAACCAAACCAACAACTACCAAACCAACAACTACCAAACCAACAACGCAACCAACAACAGTCACAATAACTACTGCCAAACCAACAACTCAACCAACAACTACCAAACCAACAACTCAACCAACAACAGCCACAATGACTACTGCCAAACCAACAACTTCTACCAAACCAATAATAACCACAACAACTACCACGACAACTACAACCGAACCAGCAACTACCACGACAACTACAACCAAACCAACAACTGGCAAACCGACAACAGCCACAACAACTACAAGGAAACCAACTACCAAATCGACAACCACAACAACTACAACCACAACAAAACCAACTACAACCACAACAAAACCAACTACCAAACCGACAACCACAACAACTACAACCAAATCAACAACTACCAAACTGACAACTTCATCCCAACAAACTACGACTGTCGTTCTGCAAACCACCATACCCGCAGTTAGACTTATTGATGCGTCTCCAGTTGAAGAAACTCGCCCAAAAAGTCGAATCAGCTGGACAGAAAGCCCCGCTGACCAGCCAAAGACCACCAAAAAGCCGAGTACTGACCCATTTTGTTCAGAGTATCCTACGCATGCCTGAGCTTTTAGTCATATTACAGAATATTGTGTAAGTGTCACTTTTGGTATGTGTCCGTGCAGCGATGTGTAAGGACACGGTAGCCAGCATCTCTGAACCGGTCCAGCACAACACTTACGGTCTCAGTGACGGAGCGTGGATGAAAGATGCTCGGGGCCACGGCAATGTCATTTACCTCACCATTGGCCAATACGGCAACAACCTCCAGGAGTACAGGGACATGGACACCTTCAAATCAGGTATGGAGTTGTTTGTGTGTGTGAATTTACCCATTGTGTTTCAAACCATGACATCAATCCATGTCAAGTTTTGGCATTCAGAAGCATCTAAAAACAAATCGACAAAGAAGCAAGTAACAAAGTCTTTACCAGGCTTACTGAGAGAAACTCACATGTGACAGTCAACCAGCACATATTGACAGAATGGTCATACCAGTATTACCAGTCTGCTGGTTTTATCATACACTCCTACTGAACAGTTTCCCTTAGATCCTTGAGTCACATCCATTAGATGAAGACATAAACCCACTGCAAAACGTGGATCCTAACAAACCATTTTTTCCTGTGAACACATCTGCCATAGCTACCAATAAAATTTGATTGTGTTTTTGAGACCTTATAGTTTTGGAAATCATGGATGCTGTGTTTTGGGGCTTAAGAGAAAATTAACGTTAAAAATTGCACAAGTTCAATCGTAGCAGCCCCTACGATTGTATTAGCCTTTCCTTCTCACTGGTTCTTATAAGTTAAATCCCGCTTGAATTACATTCTGAGAACTAGGAAAAGCACTCAGACAGCGCAAAACTCCGCAAAGACACAACAGTAGCAAAGGTTTAGGAAAAATTCGTGTAAATGTCTTTGTAAGCCTCTAAGTCTCCCGACAACTCCAACAAACTCTTTCAGTATCTCTCAAATACTCTGTAGACGCTCGTCTCCTGCGCCTTCAACTTCAGCGTCTTTGTTCAGCCCACTGAGTCCCCAACTCGACCCCCAAAAAAACATCAAAGAAATCAAACTATTAAAAACAGCAATAGCCACATTTTGATGTCCCTACTCCACATGGATTATTTATTTTTTAAATTTTATTTTAAATTATTTGAAACACCTAGTACCACCAATTAGATCACTTCTAGGATATGCCAAAATCTGCCGCGAGGTAAAATTTCATGCAAATCCATCCTGTAGTTTTTCCGTAATCTTGCTTACAAACAAACAACCAGACAAATGCACAGGAGTGAAAACATATTCTCCTTGGCGAAGGTAATCAACTTAAAATAGCTCCACAACTATCAGGTGTATCTACCTGGGTGTCTATGGACAGGTAAGATCTAAGAGAGTTTATTTTTAGTGTCAATAAGACCACGCAGATGCTCCATTTGGCATAGCTAGATAGCAAATGGACCCAAAATGTTCCATAAACCTAGAAATTCAAGAGAGACGTTTTGGCTGTAAAAAAACAAATATGTCCCCTAGGGGGATCTACATGCAGATAGTACAACCATAGACCGTCATGTATATTAATTTCTTGATCATGATATAACATCGTGCTCTGTAAAATTATACGAAAACGACAAAGAGGCTCTGCTTGCGGATCACACGCTCTTTGGCAGGAATTTAACTCCATAAACATCAAATTCAGAATGAGGCAATATTAATTAAAAAGTTAAATAAAATGGATCTTTGTCATCATCATTTATCCATCAATCAATCATTTATTTGTCTTTAAGTTAATATCCATTGTATTCTGTTTTTGTAATTTAGCAAGTTGTAGCAGAATGGGTGTCTTATTGAGCGCCCATATTGGGTTGTTGAAATTCCGTTGTTTTGTTACAGTCATAAGTAAGAGTTATTAGAGTTATAGAAATATATATATATACACTTTTACTAGAAAACTATTATTACAAATAATGGATTTGACGGTCCTCCATGTTTGTTATCTTTGCTCTTCCTGTTCAGGTCAGACAAGTAATTCATACAAGCTGCCCTACGGTTTCACTGGAACGGGCCACGTGGTGTATAACGGAGCGTTCTACTACAACCGCGCCTTCAGCCGTGACGTCATCAGATACGACCTGAGGCACAGATATGTCGCTGCCTGGACCACACTGCATGATGCGTTACTGGAGGAGCAAGTTCACAGGACGCAAACGGAAGTAAGAAGTGTGGTCAATGTGATTTACCTGCATGAGGAGCATGGTTCAGGAGAGGAGTGCAGACTTGGGGTATTTAGGGGTCACCAAAGGTCATTGAGGGGAACCAAAAAACACCACAAATCAATAGAGTTCAAAAGAACTTTCAGTGATGACAAGAACAATTTCTGGATATGTTTTTAGTTGCTTCGACTGCTCTCTTCACAAAAACTGGTTTATTCCACTAAATCTGACATAATATTATAACCACTGACAGGTTAAGTCATTGATTCAGTCATTATCAACCGCTTATCCTGTTCAGGGTCGCGGGGGTCTAGAGCCTATGGCAGCTGACATGGAGCGAGAGGCGGAATGGGTTACAAGTTCATCACAGGGCCGACACATAGAGACATACAAATACTCACACTTACTCATAGGAGCAATTTTAGACACAATAAGATTAATTATGTTGTTACAATGACATCTTTCAGATGATGGGATGTATCAGGTAGCGAGGGAACATTTTGTTAAGTTGGTTTGTTGGATCTGACAAAGCCCAAATATTGTCACCTACAACTGTACTTGTACAGTACTTGTTTGGTGTTCCTGGTCTGCATAGGTTGATAGGTAACAAAGTGGTCTACCAGAGGACAACTGGTGAACCAGGAACAGGGTCAGCAGTTGTCCACAATTCAGGGTCACAGGATCAGCGACGCATATGGGAGCAAAGGTTAACCCATGTTGTCCGTTTCCACATGAGTTGAGATTGAAAGTTAATGGTGGTTCTGATAAAAAGGTTGTCAGAACAAAAAGTACATGATAGAGATTTTTCAGTGACAAAAGGGAAACCTGAATAATACTGGGCAGGTGGATTTAATGTTATGGCCAATCAGTTCATATCTGGATTCCGTGTTTTGCCTTCTGTGAAAAATATAGTTCAGCATCCAGGGAAATACTTACAATCCATTGCCTCCAAAGATTGAGACGAGAAGATCAGCTGTCTCATGTTAATCAGAGATGTAGTCTGGAGCTGGTTAGAATGAAACCTGGATTCAGGGGAAATCAGCTAGCCTGACTTTCTCTACACACAAACATGCATCAACAGAAATGTAAAAAAAAATTCTGTCTCTGGTGACCTCTGGGCTGTCCAGAATACAATAAATCCAAAAACAGATGCAACACTTGACAATAGGTATTCCATCCAACTGTCAATGAGGAGAAAACTCACTGATTAAAGTCAGGAGGGATGGAGCCTAACGAGGAACAGGTGAAGCTAATCAGGGCAATCAACGATGCAGGGAAAAGATAAGACATATGAGGAATGAAATCTCCACAATAACACATCAAAACTCAAAACCATTTCAGAGGGGGCCCACAGAGATAAACATTCGTTATAGAAGAATGGGTGACTCCGTAGGAGTGAATGTCCGTCTGTCTCTATTTATCAGCACTATAATGAAATGGCGACGCATCCAGGGCGTAACCACCTCTTATCCAGTGTCAGCTGGGATATGCTCCAGTCCCAGCTAGCCCGAACAGGATATGCGGTTACTGATAATTAGATAAGATAAGATAACATATACCTTTATTAGTCCCACAAATTTACAGCATTACAGTGGCATGTTAAAAAAAAAAGCAGAAACAATAGTCAGAAAACAATATCAATGTATTATGCACAATAAGAAGGGAGATATAAATATAACTCACTACTCCATGGAGGAGGTCAAAATATGTGGAGTTTTGCTGTTATTAGTGCATATATATATATATATATATATATATATATATATATATATACATATAAAGTGTATTACACATGTATGTAAACTGCGTGTCAGTTTTTGTTGGGTGGTCTACTGAGAGCAGTGCTGGTTGTAGAGTCTGACCGCTGCAGTGTCAGACTCTACAAAGTGTCCTTCCTGAGACGGGAGTTAATGTCCAGCATGGAGGACAGTTTTCCCGTCCATCTCCTTTCCCCTACCACCTCCACCGGGTCGAGGGGGCATCCCAGGACAGAGCTGGCCTTCCTAATGAGTTTGTGAAGTCTCTGCCTGTCTGCCATTGAGATACAGCTTCCCTAGCAGACCACCCCGTTGAAGATGGCCGGTGCCACCACAGTTTCAAAAGACGTCTTGAGGAGTGTCCCCTACACCCCAAAAAACCTCCTCTCCTGATCAGATAGAGTCTGCTCGGGACTTTCTTATAGAGTGCAGCTGTGTGGTTTATGCAGTCAGTAGAACAACCAGGTACTCGTGAGATGTTGCCATGTCAATGTCCATATTCCCTGGATGTTTACAGGGGGGCCCTGTGGAAGTCCTCCACCAGTTCTTTGGTTTTTCCCCTCGTTGATCTGTAGGTGGTTCCGCTAGCACAAAGCAGCAAAGCTGACTTGGCTGGAGGAGGAGCAGAAGATTGAACTTATCTTTGAAGAATATGTTCACATCACTCACCCACTGTGGGCCCTCCACAGTCTGGGCATGTGGTTCTCTGTGTGTAAGGAATGAATGAATGAATAAATCTTTAGAATTATCTCAGAGAGAGAGCTTGACTGTTGGGTGAGCTAAATTGACTTTAAAGTAGAGAGGCAGAAAGTATTTAGCCTTCAACTCATGCGTCAACAAAGTTTATTTCAAGGGAGTTTTTAGCACTACCACCCATCTTGACTACTTTGATTTTTGGACTCCACTGGAGGAAAAATGATTCGCCTTGACATTAAGTGAGCTCATGATTGTATGCAGATGCTGGAAACTGACACCAATTCTGGCAACTCTGTCTGCGGTTTCTTCTAAATGGTTGCATAATGACCCAAAAAAATGAATTAATTTAGCTGTAGTCTAGAATATTAGCAGGACTTTTTCGTCTTTTCTCCATCATCTTTGTCTATGTTACTGTAGCCACTAGACACGCTACACACAGAACACACAGAGAAGATCTGAGAACATTCCTCCATACAGAACCTCTCCAACTCCTCCAGATCCTGAAGTCCACATGTTCTGTGGGGTTTTGGTCAGGTGACTGGGATGGCCTAGGCAAAACCTTTATTTTGAGATCACTGATCCAGTCTTGGGATGATTTTGATGTGAGCTTCAGATTATTGTCCTGCTGGAAGGTCCAACCACGGCCCCCTTGAAGTTTCCTGACGGAAGCTTCTAGATTTTCATCCATTATTTACTGGTTTTTGATGGTCAATGGAACCATGTCCTTTAACAAAATGTCCTCTGGAAGAAACCCAGCATCCACAGCATCAGAGATCCACCACCTAACTTCACAGTGGGTATGAAGTGCTTCTCTCTCTGGCTTTTTTTATGGCTACGTCACACACATCTTTGATATTTATTGTCAGAAAGTTGTATATCGGTCTCATCTGACCTATGACCTTGCGCCACTGAAAGTCCCAGGAGTGTTTGGCAAACTATAGGTGCTTTACTTTGTGTGTGGATGACATTAGAGGCCTTTTTCTTGCTTCATTCCCAAAAAGCTTGTGTTGGTTGTCGGTGCCGTCTGATGGGTACTTTCTGATCCCATCATTCAAGAGACCTCTGCAATTCTTTAGCTGTGATCCTTGGACATTCTTTTGCCAGTTGAACCATCCTCCTCACAGTGCATGGGGTCAGTTTGCAGACATGACCTCTTCCTGACAAACTGGTCAAATCTCCAGTATTATTGATCTAACTGTTTGGAACTGTTGAGAGTTTTTCTTGTATCCACTGCCAGATTTGTGCAGCTCTACAACTTCTCTTCACACATTATTGCCGTGTTCTCTGTTCTTTCCCACTGTGAAGAACGTCAAGCAGAATCAGGCCTATGAATAATTTTAAATGAAGTTTATGGGTTTAGTCAATAAAAAAATTTTTTTTTTAAAGTAAATAAATGATAAATGAAAATACGTTTTTATTGCTTATTTTAGTATTATTTTCAATTATTAAAAATGAAAGTAATTGTAATGAAAATTCTTAGTGCTCTCTGTCCTTGGTTAAACAAGTCAGTGATCGCAGGACCACCAGGTTCTCCCACAACGCTTTGTTTGAGTCATGCAGAGAGGATACTTGTTGGAAAATAGAAATCAAACATCCCTGGTGCACAGAACCTGATTAACATTCAAAAAAGAAAAGATCTTGGATTCGATCTCTTGAATTTGGAGAACTTATTTCGCTAATATGTAATGCCAAACAGAAATCCATTCCCCGATAATAAGCACCATGTATGAATTACAGGAGCAGGTTAGCAATGATCACAAATCTGCAGAACAAGTACATGAATCAGAGCCTGATAAAAGCAAAACCGAGGTCATGGTGTCCGGACCCAGTGGTGCCTGCGAGATCTCTGTTATGGACCTGGGCTCCCTGCAGCCATTTCTTAAATCCATGGTTTCAAACCTTGGCCTCCCATTGGACTGTGATTTTTAACTATATAAACAGATAAACTCTGTGGTTAAATACAGTTTTTACCACTTGAGGCTTTTATCTAAGGTCAAGACCTTTTTATCGTTTATATTTAAAAAATCTTGTAGAAGCCTTCATCATAACCCGTCTCGACTTCTTCAATGCACTTAATTCTGGCTGGAGCCGGACCTCCGCCTCATGTTTGCAGTTAGTCAAAAATGCCTCTGCTTCGTTTTTGACCACGTAAGCGAACGCGCATCTACCCCACTCTGGCCTCCCTCCACCAGCACATTTCAGGGTTCTGTTGTTTGTCTTTAAACCTCTGAATGGGTCAGCACCACCCCACATTTCCAGCCTCTTACATAAATGTACCCCCTCAAAGTCACTGAGGTCCTTAAGACAAAGCTGAAAACTAGGGGCAACAAACTGCCTGTTTTTAAATCACGCATTAAAACTCATTTTTATTCTAGTCCTTTTTAATTTTTTGTCTTTTAACCCAGGATGAGTGTTGCTCATTTATTTCTTGGGGTTTTGTTGATTTACTCTAATGTAAACCTTGTGTTGTTGAGTTTAGCTGAGACTCTAAATCTGTTTCTATTTTCCATTAGACTGAAAAGTAAAGAAAATGTCATGAGAGCTGTTATTTTTGATAACTCAAAAATCATGTCAACTCTACTCTAAATAGTAATGCACCAAGAAGCATTGCAAAGTATCACAATAGAAGATTCACTGCAGTACCCCAACCCGCACATTCATCACCTTTAAAGCTGACATGGCAAATGGTTGTGTATTAATCCTCATTCAACCAACCATTCATTTGCTGTTCTGTGAAATTTTTCCCATAATTTTTATTCTAATTTTGTCTCCACCAACTCCTAAAAGGAAACATATGGGTATTTAGTTGCTGAATGCTCCATTTCCCGGTACCAGTGTCTAACTTTCTCCTCTTTGGTGCTGAAATGATAATGGTCCGTGGGTTTTTAATGAAACCAGCTGCTAATGAAAACAACGCTAGCGTCATAAAAACCAGAGTAAAGAGCTGGAAGAAATCTGAAGAACAGGGGAATTTTTTGTCACCACAATCGAAACATTCCACTTAGAAGCGACCATTTGATACTTAAACATGCGGATTAAAGAGTTTTTAGTTCATAAAAAGTTACACCCCATGAGGTCTGTGGGTGCACAGGTGTATTGTTGTCATGTTTCTTATATGTTCGTGATCAAACGTGCAGAAATGTGGTTCAAAAGTTTCTTAAATCGTTAGATGCTCCTCTTCCTCTTTCGTTCAATAATAATCTAATAATTGTCTCACAGTGACATAAACACTGAGAGAGAGCTTGAAATGCTCTTCCTGATGCATAATTGATGAATAGGTGGGTGTTTTTTCTTTATCCCGATTGAAAAGGGAATAAAATTATTCAAACTTCTCATTTGCTCATATATTATGAAGTTTTATGTGTAGAATAAAATCACAATTCTGTTCAATCTCATCCCAGTCCATTGAACAAGGGGTGACAGTAGAGTGGCCGACAACACTTCTACTGGAAAATAAACAAAACAAAAAACAAATTTTAGACATTGATTATATATTTTTCTACCATTCAATTCAAATATCCAACTACTTCTTCGACCTTCTTAAGACCTTGATAAGTCCAACCCTAGCACCAAAAGGCCTCCACACCTCCATCCATATGAATAAAGTTTCAGAAGAGATTCAACTTTACAGGTTTAGGATAAAATGATCTCTTTACACATCACTTCAAGTTTCCTCAGACAGCAGAGGATTAAATATGGATGGGAAAGAAATCAAGTCAGTTGTCTCAGAATAGTGTCAGATCTCAAAACAAAATTTGACTCAAGCTTTTTCCATAAAGAGCAGGTTCAGACTATTTTTTCCTATTCTTTAATCACCCAAAAATAACACCATGAACCAAGTTTCTTAAAACTTGGAGATTTTTTTGGAGAAAAAAACTGTCTTTAACAGGCACAAACCTCGAGCAGGACCTGAATCAAGATGGACCATGGGTCCAGTCAGGGTCCATGGCACTCTGTGGTATAAAAATCTCAAAGACTCCAAGGAAGCAGTCAAGTTAGTAACAAGCATTAATGAGACATGAATGTTAGAGCGAGTGGAGGGAAGCTCTACCCGTACTATAACTATTATAGTCTAAAACTATAGCAGCATAGCTAAGGGCTAACACAAACGAGCCATAACTATAAGCTCTGTCGAAAAGGAAAGTTTTAAGCCTACACTTCTGTCTAGACTTCACTACCTTCTGTCTCAAAAGGACGTGGGAGGACATTTCCTGATTGAAGATAACTCCCAGATGTGCTTCAGAGATTCAAACATTTGGTCCTCTTATCTTCAACAGGTGGAGTTTGCTGTTGATGAGTCCGGCCTGTGGATACTCTACCCCGCCGTGGACACAGAGGGCTTCCACCAGGAAGTAATCCTGCTCGTCCACCTTAACCCCCGAGACCTGCAGCCCATACGGAGCTTCCGCACGGGGCTTCGGCGCGGCCGCTATGGAAACAGCTTCCTGGTTTGCGGTGTGCTGTACGCAGTGAACAGTATGGAGCATCACTACGCTAACGTGACCTACGCCTTTGACACACACACATTCACACATACCGTGCCGAGCCTGGCGTTCACAAACACACACGCACACACCTCCCAGTTGTCTTACTGTCCAATGGACAAGAAACTGTACGCATGGGATGATGGAAATCAGATGACGTATGATCTCGTCTTTGCTTATTAGCCCAACGGATGGACTCATAGATGGAGGACATTATGGTTGGAGTGATAAGATTTAGCTTATCCTGCAAGAGGTCAACAGAAAGCTGAGGACTGATGTAACAAGAGGATAATAACTGAAGAAATACTTTTATGCCAGTGGTTTGTTTCTAAATGACTGTGGATCAGTCAGTGAATGTGTTTTATGTTGACCACAGCTGCTGCTTTGCCTCTCCCACCAAATTCGTAACCAACAGGGGCAGCTTTTAACTCAAAAGAGAAAACAAAGAACACGTGGAAACAGTTGGAAAACAGACAAACCCCCTGGAGTCCAATGAATGTATGTGAATGCATTTCACACATCACGTGCAAACGCCTAACTCTGTTCCTACAATGGAAATTTCCCTCATTAATGGTAAATTCTGTAGACCCGTTCCCCTGAGTGTTCAGACTGTGGTAAAGAAATCACTTTCAAACTGAGCATGCATGAGTGCCTGACCGACCAATCCCTGGCTGAGACGCCAGCAACTACACGAGTGATCCCATTCTTCAAAGCACTTCATCCAGCATCTGTCAATAAATACTCTATATCCCACATTAAGATCAATTTTCACAGGCAGGGAACATTGTGGACTAGTAATGTGCATGTCAGGATTTTTCAATACCCTTGGCCCCACCCATAAAAACATTCAAAAATCAACAGCCTGCACACCGCATACTTCATGGATTATATCAGGGGGGTATTTCTGGAAGTGGGTTTGATGGAAACTTTGAGTTTGTTCCACCTGAGACTCTGGGTTTTCCCTTCCAGAAAACAAGGTAGATTAAAGTCTGAGTCAGTAACCATGGTAACTGACGCATAATCATGAACTTATATGCCATCCATCAAGTTTATTTGAGCCAGGGGTCGCGGTAGCAGCAGTCCACGCAAGATGTTCCAGATGTCACACAACCCTCTCCAGCTCATCCCGGGGTTGGGGGGGATCCCCAATCGTCACTCCAGCGAGTTCTGTGTCCACCCAGGATTAATTCTGTATATGTATTTTATTTTCAGCTGCTTTCATGTGCGTTTAGTGCCCAGAATAAATACCAGAATATCATACCGCCACCTCTTCAGACACAATAATCAGATAAAATGTGGTAAAACTAGTAGGTGCATTCACTCAGGCAGACGTTTTCTCCCTTTCTCTGATCCTGATGCGTTTCTCTTTTTTCAATAAATACGATCTCTTGAGCGCATTTCAACTTCCTGCTCAAATGGCGTGAAGTACGGCGTGAAACTCAGACCCAAGTTTAACTCAGAGTTAACTAACCCAGAGTTGATTAAACCAACTTAGATCAGGGGTTCTGGAACAGAAAGCTCATCTCAGGATTGATTAACCCAGAGCTCAGGGATAAACTCAGACTTTGTTAACCTTGCTTCCATAAATGCTCCCAGAACAACTTTGACTGTGGACTGAGGATCAGTTTAAACAACAATGATTCTCATCTTGGGGGACTGAAAATGCAAACTTCTGAAAACCAGAGTACGATACTAAATGATTCAATCACTTCGCCGTATTGATGGGCAAAAATAATCTGATGACAGCGCCCTACATCATGCATGGCAGCTACGTTTTCAGCTTAATAACCATGAACAACACAATAACCGCAACAAAAACAACTAGACAAAGCATCCACAGAGACCAAACCTCCGCTAAGGCACAACAGTATCGAACTCATGGAGATGTAGCCATTAATGTCTACATCTCCATTGCCAGCCTCTAAATCTACCAACAACTCCAACAAAATCTCTGAGTGTCTCTCAAACTCTCTTTAGTCAGTCATCTCCCGCGTCTTCCACTTCAGAGTCTCTGTTCATTGTGACGTCACTACTCCAAACGGCTTTATGTCTTATTGTAATTCATTTTAAATGCTGCGAAACACGTAACGTCGACAAAATTCCATCACATCTGGGATGTGCAAATCCCTCCGGTAGTTTTCCATTATCCTGGTCACAAACAAACCAACAAGCAAACATAAATACAGACGGACAAACGCACAGGAGTGAACACATAACTCCTTGGCCGAGGTAATGACAGACTATTAAGTTCTGTTTGGGCTGCTGTTACCCAGGCACTCCGGTACCAGAGCCCCGTTCAGCCATAAAATGGAGACTAGTAGCTTGCCTGAATAAACAACCGTAAAATGTTCTAATAATTCAACATAGGCCGAGGCGAAGGGGATTCGACAAAAAGTTGTTTTTCTCCTAAATTTGCTGACGATACCTTTCCAGAAGGACCATTTACGTGCCTCACATACTTCAGTCAACGACAACACCCTTCCAAAGTGGTTACTTGATGACTTTTCTGTACATAAAAACTTAATGCAGTCCATACCAACCAGTCAGAGTTGGAGGAGAGACCATTTCAGGTTCAGGTTGTGGTTGAGACCTTTAAGACCTGAAATATTCGGATATCTGTGGTTTCATTCTGGGTTTTTTTTCCCTCTGATCTTTCCCTATCTGGGTCCACAGTCTGAGGGTTCCCAGGTTGGCTTTAACCCAGACGCCTTCAAGGTTGTCTTCATCTGACCGCATTATCCATCCTTTGGATCTTGGAACTCTACCAAGGATCCTTCTAAAGAAAAAAAAGCAATTGGTCATCCGTCTAGACGAATTTGCTGGTTTTCAAGCGTGCATTGGCTGTCATCGCTTTGTTCCTTCAGTCTCTGTACAGGAAGTATTGGTATGCAGGTAACTACAGGCTAGCATACTTAATACAGCATTTTCAATCCCTTTTGTGGATCCAATTGTTTTTTGTTAACATTGTCGTTATGAATGTGGGACTTTTTGATAATGCAAAAGGAAAACATATTCCCTCTCTTTTTTCTTTCTGCCCCTCCTAAAGTATTTGGAAAAATCTGGTATAAATAAACAATCAAAATTGTGTTCTTCAACAATAAAAGATGTGAACTCAAAACTCTGTCAAACAGACAAACTGATGAGTAACTTACTCTTTAAACCCTTTAATTCCCTGCTCAACTGTTATTTCTTACTGGACAATGACTCGACTAAAACCTGTTTATAATCTGACCCAGTAGAAGCAAGTCTATGCTAAATAGTAAGGGGCCAAAGATGGAGCTCTGGGGGACACCACAGGTCAAAGGGGCAAGGATTTAATCGTCCTAGTCCTCTACATAGGATTGTAGGATTTTTTTGTATAATTAAATATGTGAGGACTTACTAAACAGAATTATGTAACTTTATACTACCAAAAAAAAGTCTAATAATGGTCAATCAGTTTTTTAAAACCTGATTTACTTAAAGCTTCAGCTGATTTAATTAAAACGAACTATTTTCCATGAAACAGAAGTGTCAGATAATTATTTTTTTTACTGTTTTAAAACAAAAAACCAAACCATTTCTCATTTTATGGTAAATTTGTGTGTCTAAGATAATAAATTAATAAATTCCCTAATCTAATCTTCATCGCAGATGCCGCCACAGATCCCTCGTGATAACGCGATAACTCAAAAACAATTTTATGGATCATTTTCAAATGATATGTTATCCCCATATAGACCTTATATTCCCTTATACTTCAACACTAGGGGTCCAAATTTAGTGCGTATGAATGAACTGGAGGAGGTCTGTTACACGCTGGGTTCTTTTCGGGGAACTTTTTCAGAAAGAAATATTTAATCTGAGGAGTTAAATCAGGGTATTGTTTGTGCAATGCAGGACATTGGGGACTTTTTTGGTGATAAACTCTTGCTGTCGGGATCGACAGCATAAGCCTAGTTTTTCCATACCTTTTTTTTTTCATCTAGGGTGAATTATTGTTGCTTTTTCACTCATTGACCATCCGAACCCACAGTAGTTTCTTGTGAGCACACCAGAACCGACCAGCAGATCAAAAGACTCTCGGGTTTCTGTGACGGGTTCTCTGTATGAACTTATGTGTTTCAGTTTCACATCAAGACAGAGTTTGAACAACAAACGTTACAAAAATCTTTCTTTATATTCATCCAGAAAAAAATGTTTACACTACAGATTCTGTTCATGAGACAGTTTGTGCAGCAGTGCGCTGAACCAACCAAGGTGGGACCCACAAGCCACTCTGTCTGAGAGGGGGAGGACATGCGGTAGGACACTAATGACAGTGAACTGTGAAGAAAACTCTGGTGGAGGCCTCCAGCGGTCGTGACATGCTAACTGGTAGTCCTACTTTGGTATGTGAGTAAAGACTGTAGGAGCCATCTAGTAGCTGCCGCTCAGAGTCTCACAGTTTTATCTGTTTAAGTCAACTATTAGAAGTCCTGAGGCGGAAATGATGTCAACCGGAATCCGTGAAATACCCTGCATTGTGCGAGCAATCCCCCTGATTAAACTCTTCAAATTAAATTCGAAGTTTGTTCCAAAAACAGTGTTTTTCCTAAAAACTTCCCCCAAATGAGTAAAATGTGAACTATTAGAGTGAAATATGATATTTATAAGAAAGTGCTCCTCGAGTCGATTTATTTGCACCAAATTTGGACTAAATCGCACCAAAGTTAGGAAGTTACGTCCAAAAAATGTTTAAATTTTTTGGTAAAAAAAAAAAAGTCCCCCCGTGAGTTTAATTCGAAATTTTAGAGTTCAACATGGAGAAGGTAGATATCCTCGAGTCAATTCATCTGCACCAAATTTTGGTCTAAATTCATGGTAAAATCATGGTGTTTACAAGAATTGCATATATCTGAGACACATCACATCAGTTTCAAATTCTTACGTCGGTTTTCCTCAGTATGAAAACATGGCAGAGTTGGTGAAAGGTGTATTTCCTGCCTGTGTTTTACGTTGAGTAATAACAAAAGCCACCTCCACGGCTTTTGTCTTTCTATGAAAATACTTGACAAAGTGTAGAATTTTTTAACTGCTATTAAACATCCAAGGTACTTTCTGTCAGAGGAATTGGATCAGCTGTAATGCGGGCGTTGTATCGGTCTGTTGTGGTGTATGAAGAGCTTAGTCTTAAGGCAAAGTTCTAAATTTACCGGTCCATCTTGGTTCCAAACCTCACTTGTGGGCAGGAGCTCTGGGCAGTGACAGAAAGAATGAGGTCAAGGATACAAGCGGCTGAAATGAGCATCCTTCGTGGGGTGGCTGGGTTCGGGTATCTAACTGAGATGCCTCCAGGAGGCATCAGTTGTGTCCAACTGGGAAGAGACCCAGAGTCAGACCCAGAACTCACTGGAGGTACTGTATTTCCCATCTGGCCTGGGAACTCCTCTGGAACCCCCAGGATACGCTGGAGAGTGTTTGTATGGAGAGGGATATCTGAAAATCCCTTCTGAGGCTGCTGCGTCGAGAACCGGCCCCGGATAAGAGGAAGAAAAGGGATGGATGGTTTGGGTCATAGCGGCGTGTTCCTCAGTCATTAAAGGTCCAGTGAAGATCTCTCTGCTGTGAATGCAGCTGTGACCAGGATCCTGATTTCATGCTTCTTTTCAATATGCAATGAAGATGCAGCCTTTTTTCTTTTATTGCAATTGTTTATACTGTACGTCTTTCTTTTTACACGTTGCATATTTACCTTCACTCCTGTCTAATAAAGGCCCCATGGTACGGTTTTATAAGTTGAGAATGGAAGCTATATCTCTGGTACATATGTGCTTCATCTGACCAGCCCATGTTTCTTTTGTTTCTTTTAAAGAAGCTACCAAAACAATGTTGATTTCAACTGCTCTCCAAAAGCTTACCCTTTTATTAATTTATAATAAAATGGTTCCAAAAGGATGAAGACGAAGAGGCTCCTTCCTGTCTTATTCTGTCTTTATTCCCCAGGCGGTCCTGTTCATGTCCAGCTTGCTGTGGACATTATTCCTGGGGTTGAGTTCGTTTTCCTGGAAGCGACATAGCAGCTGGAAGAAGCCCAGGGTGGAAAAAAAGCCACAACCAGATGCTGGTGAACCTCTGACAGGAAACAGGCCAGATAGGCAAGGGAGGCAAACACATTCTGCAAAAACTCTAATTATGAGTGACGATTACTTTGAGAAACTACAGACAGGAGTAAGCCGGAGGGCAGGGATAATTGGATGTTTATTAGACCAACACTGTTAAATGTAATAAGTTCAATTCGCAGGAAACTGATTGCATCAAAATTTCCGAGTAGAGTGGATCATTCATTTTAAGTAGTTAAAACTAATTACAGTTTTCTCAACCCAAACAACTTTAATAGAAGGATGTATTTCTCCTGGACATTTTGTGGTTACCTCTTTCGTGATGGTTATTGTAAGTACATTCAACTTATTGCGATGTAAAGTCTTCTCTTTTGCAGACTTAACTTAGTTTCCTCCTTCTATAAACCAACCCGTAATGGAGCTCAGCTCCTCTGAGCCCGGTGCCCGCCCCTGGAGGAGAACCGCCAATGCAGCTCTTCTTCTCGCGGGTCCCGGAGGAACACCTGGCACCAGCTGCGAATCAGGAACAGATTAATGTGGGCATGTAATGAACCACCGAAAAAATCTACTGCAACAATTCCCAAACCGAAGAATGTCGGTGCCCAACTTTAAATACGAAAATGTTCTGCCACCCACCCAAACATTTATTCACAACTCTGATGACCACAGAGGTCCAAGATGAAGTTCTTCTCCGGACAAGTTTGCAAAATAGATGAATGGTGAACTATGAAAACTATGACCTGGAAGAAAACTATGGAGCAGAATACCATATAATTTGAGTCCTATGATGTTTCCTTATTATTTCTGATAACGTGATGAAATGTGCATATATATAATCATAGATGTTTTATTTAAGTATGGATAATGAATGAATGCAAATCATCCATCCATTCATTTTCTGTAAGGACTTATGCTGTCCAGGGTCGCTGGGGGGTCTGGGGCCTATCCCAGCTGACACTGGATGAGAGAGGGACCACCATTCACGCTCACATTCACTCCTACGGGTAATTTAGAGTCACAAATTCATCTCTATTGCATGCTTTTGGACTGTGGGAGGATAGTTTTGCCAGTCTGATTCAGAATTTATTGACTAATTCTGCTAACAGACATATTAAAACTGAGAAATCACGACCTCCTTGGTAGAGGCGATAAAAACGTTGAACCTCCTTCCGGTTTCTGACATTTTTGTGAGCATTGGATTGTGGACATTGTCAGACGTTCAAACTAAATCACAGGTAAAACAAAGTAAAATACAATTTTGAAATGGTCATTTAATTTAATTAGACAAAAAGATTAACCATTTAATCAACAACCATTTTCTCCATCAACCTAACAGCAACTTCTGTCACCTTTAGCTGCAGTGACTGTAACCAAACACTGATAACTGGAGATCCGTCTGGGACAACAATGTGGAGGAATTTTAGCCCACTGCTCTTTGATGACCTGCTTTAAAGCAGACTCACTGAAGGGTTGTTGAGCATGACATCACAACGGGATTGAAGTCTGGACTGTGACACATGTGCTTAAGCTTGGACTCAGAGAGATGACCCGACTTTCATTCATTTTCAGCTAGAGAGCAGAATTCATGTTTCCTTCGGGCTCTTAAGCAGCAAAGCATCTCAAAACATCCCACCGCCATCTCTATGCTTGACCGTAGGCCTAATGTTCTTTTAGCGGAGAAGCTGTGTTTGGTTTAAGCTAGATTGTCTTCAAACATTTCAACTCTCCACTGATCGGTCCGTAGAACATTCTCTGAACGCTCTGACGCTTCAGATGAGCATAAATGTTGGTCTGGGTGAGAAGTGGTTTTCCCCTCGCCACTCTGCCATACCCTTCTCACCCAGGGTGTTCTGCCTTTTATTGATGTGAACATGGCCTACAGTACATTGGTTGTTTATTTGGATCTTTTATGACTTCCTGAATGAGCCTTTTCACGACTTTCAGAGGAATCTAGAAGATATGCCATTACAATTCTTTTTGTTTGACTTTGCAGTTCTGCCACAGTTTACTATGGGATACACATAAAAATTGAATATAGGAGGGGGTCAAATACTTTTTCACTGCTCTTTACACAGGCTTGCTGCAATAGCATCACAATATGATTAATCCTGCATAAATGTGCTTCCACAATGAGAGAAAGACAGTAATCTGAGGTTTTAATGTAAGATTTATGGGGAGACGACAGATCAGAGCTTTAAATGCCTTCCAATGAAAAACACCAACACATTAAAAGTGTTCAGATCAGTTCATGTTACATTTGTATCAAACAATAAGTAACAGTAAAGTAAACAGTAAAAGCATTAAATTACTGAGAACTAGGAGAACAGGTAATAAATCAGAAGATTATTAAGGAAAAAATAGGTAATATACACATCACTATAGGAGGTATGCTGTTGTTCCCGAAAGAAAGAATATATCCCAGAAAGGCCCCTAATAATCCCCTGTGTTGTAGGAAAAAATAAACAAGAAAACAGTGTTTTTTTTCGTAAAGAAAAGAAAAAAGCTGACCCTAGTGAACTATTAGAGTAAAATATTAATAGTTGTTATCAGCTTAGAGCTCCTGCAGCCAATTCATATGCACCATATTTGAACTAAATCAGGTCAATGGTTAGGAAGTTATGTCACATAAACAGTGTTTTTTAGTAACAAAGCTACCCTAGTGAGTAAAATATGAGATATACAAGATAGATCTATTCCAGTCGATTCATAGGCATCAAATTTGGACTAAATCGGACCAACAGTTGAGAAAAAATGTCCCGAAAACGTTTGGTGATAAAGCTCCCCCTAGTGTCGGAAACGTGCACCTGACGCTTCCCAAAATAACTCCAGTTCTTCCTCACACTAAAGTCTAGGTGACTATATCATTTGAAAATGATCTGTGAAACCCTTTTTGAGTTATCGTGTGGAAACTAAGGGCCTTTGGTGGCGCTGACGATGACGATGCAATAATATCCCCGACTTTACAAAAGATTACCTGGTAAAAAGAAATGTCCAACAACAAAGCATAGCATTGCCTTCTTCATTGGAATTTGATATAAGTGTTTGCAGTCTGAGGGGAAACTTTATTCTCATCCCCGTCTTTGAATCGGATCGGGCCCAATCAGCTCGCAGCAGACGGAGAAACATGTTGGGAGCAGACGGGCAGACTGGGAGTCAGGAGCCGTCCTTCATGCTCCAGCGGTTCATGGTCTCCACTCATGGATCTCATGACACGTGGGTGCTGATGGACTCTTCACAGAGCACAACCTGACACTGGTTGAGGGGAAATATTAATAGTATAATAACTACTGGTCCCTCGTTTCGACTGTGCAATTATACCTGTGCTGAGTGTCTCCCAGCAGCTGTAAATAATGGAACCCAGATCTCATAAAGGAGGACGCATTCAGAACCTGGCCAAAAGAAAGTAAACAGCTCCAACATTTTGAGAACAAATCCATAAATTTCTGTGTGTGTGTGTACGTGTGTGTGAGTGTGTGTGTTAGTGTGTGAGTGTGTGTGTGTGTGTGTCTGTGGTAGGTGACCGCTGAGAGGGATGCAGAATAAAGGCTCCCATTCACACAGACTGTATACTCAATCAGACTCACCTAACTGTATGAATGCATCTGTGTGTGTCTGTGTGTGTGTGTGTCTATGTGAGTCTGTGTAAGTGTTTCTGTTTCTGTGTGTGTCTGTACGTGTGTGTCTGCGTGTGTTTTTATGTGTCAGTGTGTGTCTATGTGAGTCTGTGTACGTGTTTCTGTTTTTGTGTGTGTCTATATGTGGCTTTGTGTGTGTCTGTGTGTGTCTGTGTGTGTCTATGTGAGTGTGTGATTCTGTTTTTGTGTGTCTGTACGTGTGTGTCTGTACGTGTGTGTCTGTGTGTGTTTTTGTGTGTCAGTGTGTGTGTCTGTGTCTTTGTGAGTCTGTATGGGTGTTTCTGTTTTTGTGTGTGTCTGTACGTATGTGTATGTGTGTGTTTTTATGTGTCAGTGTATGTCTGTGTGTGTGTGTCTATGTGATTCTTAGTGTGTGTTTCTGTTTTTGTCTGTGTCTGTACGTGTGTGTCTGTGTGTGGGTTTGTTTGTCAGTGTGTGTCTGTGTCTGTATGAGTCTGTGTGTGTGTTTCTGTTTTTCACACGTATGTTTATATGTTTGTGTCTATGTGTGTGTGTGTTTCTGTGTGTCTGTCTGTGTAACACACGCAACGACACACACGTGTGTGTCTGTGTTTCTGTTTTCTGTGTGTCAGTGTGTGTCTCTGTGTGGCTTTTTTGTGTGTCTATGTGTGTCTGTGTGTGTGTGTCTGTATGGCTGTGTGTCTGTGTGTCTTTCTGTGTCTGTGTATGTCTGCGTGTGTGTGTTCCCTGCAACCACCAGTTTTTAACCCACTTGGTTTAAATGTCTTAAAGCATGGAGACCACACACACACACGCACACGCACACACACACTCACTCACACATAAATATGACAGGGCAATGTAAGTTGTAGTGTATCCATCTGTCTGTAATCATTTATTGTTATTATTTAGATTTCTTTATGTACATTTTTGGAGTATCCCATTGAAAAACATACTCTAAGGTGACTGAGAATCTGTCATCTCCTCCCATAACCTCCAACAGGAGGTGATGGTGATGATGGTGATGATGGTTAATGCAAGAGGCACCTCTTCTCCCGGGTTGAAATCCATCTGTGGAGCTCTGGCCCGTGTGGGCGGGGTTTGTATTGTCTTCCTGTGTTTTCATGGGTTCCCTTTGGGTGCTGTTTCCTCCCACAGTCACTGTGCAGCACCTGTACTGGGTGTGAAATTCACGGGCCAGATGTTCCACACGATGTAATCATCCTGCTGTCAGGCGAAACAATATTCCATGGATCATTTTCAAATGTTATACCCCCATAGACCTTAGTGTGAGGAAGAACTGGATTGATTTTGGAAATGTTCGGTTGTATATTTCTGATTCTGACGCTAAAGGGGAAGTTTCTCTTCTTCTTACTTTTCTCTCAACTGTTCTGATTTAGTCCAAACCGGGTGCATATTTATCTTTTATACATTGTGATTTACTCTTATGGTTCATATTTTACTCACCAGGGGGAGCTCTTTATGAATAACACCGTTTTTCGGATATAACTTCCAAACCATAGGTTCTATTTAGTCCAAATTTGGTGCATATGTATCAACTCAAGGATATCCATCTTTTGTTTCTTGTATTTTTCTCTGATAGTTCATATTTTATTCTTTAGGGAAGCTGTTTTTATGAAAAACACTGTTTTCAAGACATAACTCCAAAAATGTTTCATTGATCATTTTCAAATTTCTATACCTAAACAGACCTTAGTGCGAGGAAGAACTGGATTCATTTTGGGAAAGGTCATTGAATGTTCTGACACAAGGGAGAGCTGAAATACCAAGAATTTGTGACCATAAATGATTGGATTGACATTTTACCGAGAGTTGAGTAAAGTTTCTTAGTCTATGAAATATATCTGGACCTTCGGATCAAATTAGCAGAGCAGTGTTCTCCTTCTCAAAAAGAAGATGGAGAATTGGTTTAAAAAATAACAACAGAAAGCAAATATAAACAGACTTCATCTATGTCTTATGGTATACTCCAAGTCCCATGATCTCATGATCTCAGCAGACCTCTGTGTTGAAAATGACGATGGACGGAGACAGAAGAACCGCCTCCCGCATACGAAATACTGACGAAGAGCAAAGGAAGGTAGAATCCCATAATGTGTCAAAGAACAAATCCAACATGATAAAGTCAAAATCTGATTTGTAAATGAATATGAAAAACAACAAAAACTGTCCCGATGGTTTTTCCACTCGAAAATTTGAAGGCCCAGCATAGTTTGGGTTTTTTTTTTTAGCATGGGACAGCGGAGGAGAAATTAAATCTATGAGTTCACTGGAAGTAACCAGGAAGAAAAAGCAATGAAATTAAGTAAATATACTGATGGGAACAAACTGTTTAAAATGCATGTGATCTCAATTAATGATATGAAAATATAATTTTCTAATTCTGACAATGTGTAGGCCAGCAGAGAAGGCCTTACCGGCCCATATAGCCTACTGATACTGACCCAGTTTTCATTTTGGGGTAAACTATTCCTTTGATGGGTTGGTTAGATCAGAGTAGGTTGCTGACTAGAGAAAGGATTTATTTTTTCACACATTCCTGACTGACACTGAGTTCAAATCTGTAAAAAGAACGAATAATAAAAGGGGGCGAAGGCAAAGAATCGAGGTTGTCATGGAGATCAAGACCTTTGGTTCATAAATGCAATCACTCAGAGGGAGAATAAAAAGGAGGAATGATGGAGTGGGAGGGATTTGTGTAAAAGTTAAACGTCAGAGGTCACAGAAAAGGTGGTGGAATGAGGTAAAAACATCATAAACCTCAACTAAAGGTGAAGGCCGGCTGAGGGAGCTTGTGGGGTAGATTCTTTTCTCTGCTTTATATTCAAAGGTTTTGGGAATCCACCCACAACCGACCACAACACTTTCATGGAGCATCACTGAAATATTTACATCACAGGACGTGACTGATGCTGGGTTCCTGGTCGGGTCACTGCTAGAACCCGTTTGAAGAGAGACGTGAGCTGCAGGGTCATAGTAATAACAGTAGTGTAAGCTGTGGTGGTAGGAATAACAGTACTTGTAGTATAATCCATTACAACCCAGACACCAAGGGTTTCACACGCCAGTGTACTTCTAGTGCCGGTCCCAAGCCCGGATACATGGGGAGGGTGGTTTCAGGAGGTGCATCCGACGTAAAACATATGCCAAAGCAATATGCGGAACACAAAACCGATTTCCAAAGCGGGTCGGTTTATGGACTGTCATCTCCTTTAAGATACTGTTTGCTTTTAATCATCGGCTCTCCGGCTTTGACCTTTGCCTGGGAGTTTCAAAGAAAGTATTAAATCTCTGTACAACAGCTCCTCTGTGTTTCTCTACTCTGGACTTCTGTAGGCATAACATGCCTTCATTCATTCATTATCTGTAACTGTTTATCGTGTTAAGGGTCGCGGGGGCCGGAGCCTAACCCAGCTCACATTGGGGATAGGCGGGGCTAACAAAAATGTAGCCTTGACCATAAAATAAGCCAGAATAAATAATGACTGGAGAAAAAATCCTCAAATGTAATTTGAACATTTGACTCTCAGTCAAAGTAAACTTTTTTAAACCAGTAACAGAGTTGACGTTTTCCAGCTATTTGTGTCGACATCAATCCATCACAACCACAACTCACCACAAGACATGTCTGCAAACTTAATGTCAAGAACTTTTATATTATTGTCATTTTTAAAAATATAAATGGACATTTAGTGTGTCCCCGAAAGCAAGAGTAGTGTATGTCCCCGAAAAGTCCCCAATCCCCTGCGTTGTATTAGCAATCCCCTCGATTGAATTCCTCAAACTAAATGTGAAGTTATGTCCAAAACACAGCGTTTATTTGGATAGGAAGCTCCCCCTTGTGAGTAAAAGAGGAACTTTTAGAGCAAAATATGATAAACAAGATAGATTGAGTCCTTGAGTCAATTCATATGCAACAAAATTGGACAAAACCAGACCAACAGATGGGCGGTTATGGTTGAAAAACAGTGTTGTTCGTAAAAAAGCTCCCCCTAGTGAGTACAATATAAATAATAGAGTGAAATGTAATATATAGTTTAATAATCATTTTAAGTAATTTGTGAAAGTTTAATATAATTACTGTTTGATTCAAATCTGATTCAATTAGGATTGTTTTTTAAGGACGAAGAGGTTTTTCTGAGAGATATGACATGCTGACCGTATACTACAACTAGGTCGACACTGTCGTCGCCAACGGCAGGGGTATTTCTCTGAAAAGCCCCCAATCCCCTGTGTTGTACAAACGATTCCCCTAATTGAACTCCTTCAATTAAATGTGGCGTTATTTCCCCCCCAAAAAAACAGTGGTCTTTAAACAAAAAAAGAAGCTTCCACTAGTGGGTAAAATCTGAACTATTATAGTAAAATAAAGTATGATATGAGGATAAGATAAGTTTCCTCAAGACGATTCATGTGCACCAAATCTGGACTAAACCGGAAGAGTGGATTAGAGATTATTGGACAGTTTTGGAGATAGAGCTCCCCCTAGTGTCAGACATATACAGCTGACTATTGCAAAAATCAATGCAGTTCTTTTTCGGGTCTATATGGGTGTTAT
This sequence comes from Lophius piscatorius, assembly GCA_009660295.1. Lineage (NCBI taxonomy): Eukaryota > Metazoa > Chordata > Actinopteri > Lophiiformes > Lophiidae > Lophius > Lophius piscatorius. Next base: position 129,706 of record VRLP01000233.1, read on the forward strand.
ATTTTAAAAATGACGACGGATCTGCAGCAGCGAAGATAATTCCATAATAACCCAAACTTTTTCGTGAATATTATTAAACTAATATGAGGAACTTTTGTTTAAATGGAAGAAAACATAATTGGATTTTGAGATATAAATACAAAAATTCATTTTTGGAGGGGTAAAAAATGATTGTGGATGTGATTTAAAACGAAGATGAAATGAAGAATAAAGATTTAATGTGTCGAATCACATTAAATCCAAGGTGATTTAATGTGATTCGACATGTTTACACACGAACGAACAAAAATCTTCTATCCACATCCATTGGTAATGAAGCAACAATAAATCAAAGGAAAACACAAAGTTAAAGAGACACTTAAACGTCTCATGTAACCAAGGGGACGCAATCAAGGCGATCTAAACTTTTCCTGATGTTAATTACTGTGTTATTATCTCCCCATCAGTTAATCCCTGTCATTAGTGAGATTGTCAGTTTGTCATATGGATGCATTTTCCCCCCCTCCAGAATCCCCCAGAGGAGGGGAGAGACGACATGAAGGTGACGGTTGAGTTGAAACACTAGGAAGAAGAGGATCCATGAATGATGGACAACAGGAGCAGAGGGGAAGAAAGTGTGGAAATTAATAAGAGTGGAGAAGAAACAGAGCAGAGGGGATGAGACAAAGAGGTGGAGGAGCTAATGTGTCCCACAGACATTCAATTTCAACATCTGGTTTGATCGTCTGAACATCTCAGACAGTCTGAGAATAAAAACAGATATTGCCTGGGCTCGTGCAAAATGATTGAAATAACACAAACGTGTGTGTACGGCCGAAGTGGCTGATGAAGATGGGCCAAAAGCAGAAAATCCTTAGACGCAGGAAGACGAAAGTCAAATGCCAATCCAACATGATGGAAAATCATTAAAGCTGTCGTGACCGTCTGCACCCACTGAGAACGTCATTCTGGGAAGTTGAGATGTTGCATGGATCTGCGAGTATCGCTCTTCCTCCAGACTCCCACGGTCAAGGCTGCCTCCTTCTGCTTTTGAAGAAATGAAATGAGTGGGATTCCCCTTCAATAAGAGCAGAGGCTCTCTCCTTCTCAGATGTCACCCTGAGCCCAGCCACAAAAACTGGGGCTATGAGTGTGACTCACCACCTCCATGGTGTCGCCGGTTCCTGCAAGTCTTCATCGGATCAGCCACACAGCCGGCTAATCAAAGACAGGCTTTTGTCTGCGGCAGACAATACACTGCAGGACATCCACAAGAAACCTCTGCTTTTATATGAAACTTGTGAGTCCAGCAGGACACATCTGCTTTATTAATCCAATCTCATTTCCATGATGGTCCATCACGTCCTCGGTGTCCCAAACTCACCGCTGCTCCTGCAGCGACATGAGGAGGAATTCCTTCAGTCTGCAGGAATGTTTCACCCTTATTAGGTTTTCAGCTGGTTGATTATTTAGAAAATCAATCAATCGGACTTTTATTCAAACAATGTGCACGTTGTCCGGGATGTTTTATAAGGGACTGATGAAACAAAAATAAGTTAAAACGATAGAGAGACTTATTTAGAGACCGAAACAACAAAAGTAAAAAAGCACAACTTTACCCTAGGTTTAGGAAAAATGTGTGCAGATTTCTCCATCATGTCTGAGTCACTGCCAGCCTCTAGTTCTACTGATAACTCCAACAAACTCTCTGAGTATCTCTCAAATGCTCTGTAGCCGCTCATCGCATATGCCTTTCACTTCAGCGTCTCTGTCCAGCCCACTGAGCCCCCAGCTCCACCAAAAAGGAACATCAAAGGAATCAAAGGAAGTCTTGAAACTGAGCACCCTGCTCCACCCCCAAATAAACATCATAAGAGCAATGGCAGCTATAGCAACATTGTGACATCACTGCTCCTAACGGCTTATTATTATTTTTTTTTATTTTTATTTAAATGCTGCCTAAACCTACCTCTTGGTATAGTTACATAAAAATCTGTCCAGACGTTTTACCTTCTCACAAAGCAAACAGACAAACAGACAAACAGACAAACGCAAAGAAGTGAAAACACAATCTCCCCGGAGGGAATAATAAATTATATGTAGTTAAGATAAGATAAATGGAGAAGGCCTACGCTGTTTTGTCTTACAGCAAGGGCATATCGCTGAAAAAAAAAATACAATCCTCTGCGCTGTACAAGCAATCCCCCTGATTGAACTCCAAGAATTAAAGGTGAAGTTCAGTAATTTTTGTTAAAATAGCTCCTCCTAGTAAGTAAAATGTGACACAGACACGATGGATTTCCTCCACTCGATTCATATGCAGCAAAATTTGGACTAAATGGGGCAAAAGACTTTTGGGGATAAAGCTCCCCCTAGTGTTCAAAATATACAACCGACCGCTCCCAAAATCACTTCAGTTCTTCCTCGCATTAAGGTCGATGTAGAATGAAGCGGTTTGTGAGTTATTGGGTTAACACGAGCTTTCTGTGGCGGTTTTCGGGCTATAATAAATTCCTGACGTTTAATGCTTTGATAATTAAGCATAAATATTAAAACCACAATATTACAGGACAAGACGTACGAGACGGAATAAATGGTGTTTAGTTTATATTTAATAGTATGAATATATACTGTTTCTTCTAGATCTGACCTGCTAAAAGAGAAGAACCAGCGGATCTGAAGAACTGTTTGGAGAAAAGAACCAGGGCCGACATTCAGTCTGCTGTGATACTCTGTAGTGCCCTACAAACTGATAAATTACTTTTAAACAGGAAACCTGTGTCGACACTTCAAAAAACAGGTTCATACCGCGTTTTCTCTTCTTTTACTCACCGCCGCCGCAGTTCCTTCATGTTAATGCGATAACTCAAAAACCATTTCATGAATCATTTTCATGAAATTTTTTTATGCCCACATAGACCTTAGTGTGAGGAAGAACTGGATTGATTTGGGGAAAAGTCAGTGACATAATTCCGACACCAGGGGGAGCTTTACAGGTTTCAAGCCAAAATTTCCCCATAGTTGCTCCGATTCAGTCCAAAGTTGGTGCCTATGAACGGAATAAAGGAGATGTGTTTTGTATATATCATGTTTTAATCTAAAGGTTCATAGTTTACTCACTTGCGGGAGCTTTCTTACGATAAAATAATGTTTTTTTGGGCATAACTTCACATTTAATTTGAGGAGTTCAGTCAGAGGATTTGCTGGTACAACGCAGCGGATTGGGGGCTTCTCAGGGATATACCCTTGTGCCGTCGGGACCACTGGTTTTAAATTGTACCTGTTTTATAGTACTCTTTACTAGAGCGGGGCAGAGAGCGTTACACTCCTGGAGCCTGTTTCTCATAAACCTCTCTGTGCCGCTCACACACAGAAATAGCCTCACTTTGGTGATGTTCTTCGACGCTACAATGCCAATTTTGGGACTCGAAAATAAACCTAAAAGTTATAATCAGTGTCAAAACTGCTCCTGGATATTGTGCGTCTTTCCTTGGTTTGAGTCTGGCAGTGTTTTCAGTCTGAAGGTCATTTCTGTCTCTGAGCCTTCGGAACATGAATCAGAGCTCCGGTCTCACCCTGGTTGAGCTGTGAGACATTCTGTGACGGGCCTTCAGCCCACGTCTCACCGCTGTCCATATAAGGAGTCGCTCTTTGACTTGTTTTGGGTCTGAGGCGAAGAAATTGGAGGGGGTCTTGAGCAAAAATGAGGTCATAGGATTTTCACGGGCTTTGGCAGAACTCAGACGGGTTGTGTTTACCCGGGGCCGTGCGGGGAAGCATCGTGTTAATTCTGGGATTCTCTGCTCTGTGCTTCATCGTGATTGTTAAACAAATCATCATTAGAAGAAAGATGAATATGATGATTACAGCCGACTCCGTCCTACTTGGTTCTTTTTGGTATCTGGCTGATCCTGGGTCAGCCGTCACCGAGGCCCGTGTATCCTCTGAGACCGGGTCTTTTCATCAGCCTGTGAGGAGCTGTGAGGGAATCCTTGTAATTCCACCCCCTCATTCTACGGTATTCCTGAACCAGACCTCCAGTTTTACTGCTGCTCTTATCTAACAGCTACTTGTGCATTTTGTAACTTCTGAACCGGACTATTGACTCTATTTCACTGTTCTGTTGGACAGAATTCAATTTGCTAAATCTTCATTTTGTCCCCGGGAAAGTCTGGGATATTCTGGAATCGTCAGCTCCGCCACAGATCATACGTGTTAAAGCGATAACTCAGAAACTGTCTCATGGATCATTTTCACATTTCATACTCACATAAACACTGATGGGAGCTTTTCCCCCCAAAGGTTTTCGGGCCATAATTTCTCAACCGGTGCAGATGATCGAACTTGAGGAGATCAATCGTATACAGTATAGATAGATATAAATTATGTTTTACTCCACAGGTTCATGTTTTCACTCACTAGGGGGAGATTTAAAAAAAAAAAGAAAAACGGACATATTTCTCAGTCAAGAAGGAATCACAGGTCAGAGTACTTCTAGTGCTGGTCCAAAGCCCGGATAAATGGGCAGGGTTGCGTCAGGAAGGGCATCCGGCTTAAAACCTGCGCCAAATCAATATACTGAACAGGAAATTGATTTCCAAACTGGATCGGTCGGTACGAGGGAAAAACAATGCCCATCACTGGTACCGTTAGCCAGCAGGGTACTGGTGGAAACTGTTGATGGATAGATGATCCGCTGGGCCGAATCCAAAAGAGAAACACCGATAGATAAAGAAGAAGACGAAGAGTTGTAATCAGGCAGATTGCTTGTACAACGCAGAGGATTGGGGGCTTTTTGGGGATCTACCCTTGCCGACAAGGTGGACAGTATCGGCCTACTTTACTGTTCTTTATACAGGTGCCGGTTTCACAACGGTGTCTAAGTACAGTCCGATCCATTGTGTCAGAGTTTACATTAACCTTTGAGTTTCTGCGATCATTAGCAGAAGGTGAGAATCCACCATCTGGTCATTGGGGTCCTTTTTCTTTCCACGTCCCTATAGAACATCATGAAGGTTAAAGTCTCCACGCCGCGGCGCTCCTCCTTCATTTATGACTGATCCCTCACGTCTGAGGAGCTCTAAATTTCTGCACGTATTTTACTGTCATCATGGCCAGCGTCTCCTTTTTCTGCCGACTCATCAATAACCACACAGTCCAACTCAGAACCTCCTTGTGACGAAGGAGTATTCATCTAGATGGAAGGATCACATTAAGAGAAATGGAGTGTGGATTATGTTTCAAAAAGTTTATTCTTTATTCTTTTTTTTTGCTGAGAGGCTGCAGTGACTTATCTTATTTATAGTGATCTTATTTATAAATGGCTTAAAACGAGTCCCTCGTACTTCAGTGGTGTGGCAGAATGCTGCAACACCGCTTCGCTGTCTAGCTCCAGATACGTTTTGTGAATAAAAAGCACATTCATTTCTCTGCTGGTCCAGACGTTTCGACATTTCAGTTTGATCCAGACCAAAATTGCATTTGTGAAACCTCCTCTAGACCAAGTTTCAGATCAAAAAGCTGGACATTGTTCTGACAAAAAGAGATGGCCTCGGTTCAAGTGACGGTTACAAAGCAGAAAAACAAAGAGGAGAGACAAGAAGTTCAAAATGAGCGGCTTTTGCACAAAAGGAGAGGATTTTAAGAGTGAAATGGACCGATGAAGAAATTAACCGGAAAAAACACAGAAATGCTGAAACATTAATCTTCTAAAGAGATGATAGAGCTGCACAGTAGCTTCATTACCAGTTCCCGTAAGAGCAACACTGAAATCCAAACATTTTAAATCAGTAGCAGTGCTATACTGTAAAAATCACATTATACAGTACTTAAATAGAGTTTGGAGTAATTATCTGCATGCAGATTACAGTAGGAACACTAAAATAACAGTATCATGCTGGCAACTGCCAGTATTTAAATATAATTAAACAGAACTTCTATAATATTTCAACGTAACACCTCTATTATGTACAGTGCAATGCTGTAAATCTTTACAGTGATAAATTGTTTTAGATTACAGTAGGTTTACTGCAAAAAAAAACAACTATCATGTTGGCAAGTTCCAGTATTTTCCAGTAATTTAATAGGGAATGTTTACAGTATTTTACCGTAACACTCGTTATGTACATTTACAGTAATATACCGCTGTTTTAGATCAAAGTAGGTAAAAACAAAAAATAGTATCATGCTGGCAACTGCAAGAATTCTTTTGGGACATTTTACAGTATTTTATTGTAACACCTTTATTATATACAGTACAATACTGTAAATTTTACCAGTATTACACCATTGTTTAATTACAGTGGGTATACTGTAAAAAAAACAAAAACATGCTATCATGCTGGCAACTGTAGCTGCCAATATTTTGAATGTAGTTTTACGGTAAGATCTCATACAGCGTAGCTGACAAGCCAGTCAATCATCCAGTGTTGAGAGAGAGAGCCAACAGAGATAATGAAACAGGAAGTAGAGGTGTGAAGAAAAGTTCGGGAGTGTGAAACCAGATCAAACGTGTAAAACCTCTGAACTTCAAAGGACTTTCCGTCTGATGATAATATCGGGTGAATGATGTTTTTTTTTTTTACCTCTTTACTGTGATTTTATATTATTTTTGTTTCCCGCTTTGCTGTGCACTTTGTATTTATTATTTAAACATGTATTTAGTATGAATAAATACTACTACTGAGCCTCTTTTATCTGCAATTATTATTATGCTGTTATCTGCTCATTGTATTTTACGTTGGTATCGTAGTTTGGTCCAAAGAGCATCAAAGAATTAAAAAAAAAAACACCTATATTTCTGTATGGTCACAAAGACAAAATACGTGAATCCTGCACAGATTCTTAGGAGGACCTCAAGCTTTCAACACCGTCTGTTAGCCGGTAAAAACTGGAAAGAGAGCAAAAAAGAAAAAGGACGACCAAGACGAACATCACATCCATTAAAACACGGAGTTTGCCCATTAAAGGAAAAACCCGTTACGCAAATAAAGTCATCACTGAACATTTTTCCATCTGGCATCTGCATCAATACACTTCCTTTTAGGACTCAGTAACTCAATACCCACTTTATTATGGGACGCACCATCGCAGACATTCAGGAGCATTAGCTGGTGAGATCACCGGTTTCTCTGGGAGTCCATCATGCTGCCTCTGCTCGGCGGATCACTCTCTGCAAACAGAACCATTCACTTCAAGAAGCATGCCGTAAACGGCGTGGATCTCCTTCGGTGTGTTTCTGTGTTTTCCTGCTCTTACAGGCTATAAAGTCAAACAAAACGATGTCAGGACAAAAGAGGATGAGACTTTTTTTATAGACAGCTGGACAAAGTTTAGAGCGAGACAATATTTTCACTGGCGGCAGGGCTTCACCCGACGCCCACCAGGAAACCCTCCTCTTTGAAATCCATCATTGTTTATAAGTAAGCTGTGGTCTGGCTTTTCATAATATGTCATAAAGTGAAATGACATGTCTCGAGGTTTGTCTCTGCGGAGAGAATAAGCAGGTATGAGCTGCGAACAGACACTACGTTTCCAAAGTAGCCACAGCTTTTCAGTCCAGTTTCTTTATTCACTTCTGCCAAGGAGGGAATGTTTTCACCTCAGTGCGTTTGTCTCTTTGGTTGTTTGATGTGAAGAAGATCATGGAAAAAAAAATCACGGTCAAATTTGCATGATCTTTCACCCAGAGGTCAGTTTTAGAGTATAAAATAAGACGGAGTGGGTTGGAGCGGTGACGTCACCTTGTGGTCAGCGTGCTGTGCTTCAATCTGTAATGTTATAAACCGCAGAGATCCTGGTGTAGTCATGGAACGTTACAGAGACGACCCACTATCACCTGAAGAATATAGCAGAAATTAGAGGACTGATGACTCAGCAGGATTTGAAATATGTAGTTCGTGCATTTGTCTTCAGCCGATTTGACAACTGTAACGGCATCTAAACTCTTCGTCCTATGAAGTGGATCAGACGGCTGCAGCTGCCCCAACATTGCTGCTAGAGTCCTCACCAAGACCAAGAAAGTGGATCATATCAGTCCAGTTCTGAGGTTTCTACACTGACTTCCAGTCCCTCAGGGAATTATGTCAGAATCCTGCTGCTGGTTTACAAAGTACTAAACGGTTTAGGACCAAAATACATCTTGATCATGATGTTCTGCTGTGTTCTGAACCATCCAGACCTGTCAGGTCGTCGGCTCAGTGTCCCCGGAGTTATGCACCAAATATTTGGAACAAGCTCCCAGAAAACTGAAGGACCGCTTCAACTTTCAGTTCTTTTAAATCAACGCTTAAAACTTCATGCCACCTTTTTTACATTTTTCAATTATTCTTATTTCTGTCTTTACCAAAGAGTACTGTTGAAGAAACCAAAGCAACACTTACGCACCTGCCAACATTACTTCCTCTGTGATCCTTCAAAATAAGGGAACAACCATGTGCGTATACCTTAAACAGAAAAATAGGTCACAGAATCATATTCTAACAGCTTTTGCTCGTAGGTGTGGGATCATCATCAGCAGGAATCATTGACTGAGCATACTGAAAGACAACAGGGGGCATCTACACTCCTGGTGTTCAAAGAACAGGCCTGCCTTTGCAATGCTGAATTTATCTTGTTTAATGGCCGTTTTTCACTAAAATGTGGATTCATTCACTACAGGAAATAATCCACAAAGAATCTCTATTATGTCCTGTTTGATAGAAAATACACACATTATTAGTTCAAAGGATTAACATCTTTAGAATGAACCGACGGGCTCCAGGTTGTGGAGGTCAGGAAACACAGCGGAAAGACAAAACAGCTGACCCATTCCATCAGTTGTTCAAAAAAAAGCGTCAAAGCACCAAAAACTACTTTCTGGTCTGAAGTTATTGTCTCGCCAACCCGAATCCCCGAAGCAGGGCCCTTTCAATCTATCATACGACAGCTGGACGTCTTTAGTTTGGACCACTCTGAACTGGAGTGTCATACTTGTGCGGGCTTGGACCGGGGTTTTGGAACATCCCGGGGGTAGCAGCAAGAGCCAGACGACTTCCAGAGAAAATATGTGATTTAATGAACAGAAGAAAAAAAAGAATCATTCCACTGAGATTCAAACTCAACTTGTCTGCATGAGAGTTCACCTCTGGAACCACCACAAGGCCTGACCCAGTTTGTCGATTGAAGCATTTTTGTGCTATGATGTCAGCGTGTGCAGTTCTGCTCCTGGTAAACTGAGAAAATGAGTTAAATTGAGCTTGACACCACAATTAGATGAATTCTTCTGTTCATGGAGGGCGCCGGAGTGCCATTTTGGATCGTTATGGACTCTTCCGGAACCGCTGTCCTCTCTGTGACAGAAGGTGACCTTCAGATAACTCCTCTGCGACATTCACAATCACACATTCACAAACCACCCAGATCTCAAAGTCTTTCTTTTCATCACTTCCTGAAGAGAGATTATAGGTTTAACACCTCAAACTCTATTCTGGTCTGCAATCCCGCATTACTGTTTCCTGGATAGCAGCGCATATCCCAGCTATGATCCCATGTCCCCCTCTCCCCTCCAGTGGAGTGGGAAGTCCCTTTGGATTCCTAATCCCAGTGCTTATGAGAGCATGGAAAACTCAGACCACATCCCACCCGCTCTTTCCTTTCTTTCTTTCTTTTCACGTTACCTCATTAGAAGCCCTTCCCCAACTCTTTAACATAAACCATTCTAGCTGCTGGCAGTTTTCACAGCTCCGTGTTTCCAGGCTTTCTGCTCCAGTTTTCCAGGCGTGGGTTGGACAGGACAGTTGACTTACAGTCCAGGCGCTCATTCTAGCAATCTGCTGTACTTTGATGTTTACACAGATCTGCTGGCTCGTGATAGTGAAATAGGAACCTGGACACCAACAACATGATGATGTAAGATCTTAGAGAAGGCCTCAATAATGGCCAGAAACGGGCCTCATCACACAGACATGAAAGGAACTCCTCTATAATTGACAGTCTGAGCAGGAAATGCTTATACTGTCACACTTTGAAGTTAATTCACAGAGACGTCAAACACAGATCCTACCGACAACAATAACAAATGTACAACAACAACAGTTACACCACATCACTTTAATTGTATTCCGTTTTGTTCTGAAGGGCCTGGAGATTGTTCTGTGTTTTGGTTTTAAGTTACGGGCCAAGGCTCTCCTTAATTCTTCTTTGTCTACATGAATTGTTTATCCTTTATTTTTTCTCCCCCTTTTGAATGTCTCCTTATGGGAGAGGTCGGTACTTCCTTCTCTTCCTTCCAGTTATCCATTATATATTAACAAACTACTATTTCTTTGCTCGTGTAAATATTTCTGTCACAACTTCGGTATTTTTGTGATGCCTAGAGCCGTGTTCTCGGGAGCGTTAGCCCCTGGTAGGGTCTCTGGAGTGGTCTCGGGGGAGGGGAAAGGCTCAGAGCAATTCAAAGACGGAATGGATAGACATCAAAGAGGTTGTGTCACCTCGTCTGGAATAAGGAGACCAGGGCCCCCTTCTGGAGCCAGACCTGGGAGGGAGGCTCGTTAGAGAGTCTGGTGAGATGGTCTTTTTCCATGGGACTCAGCGCTCAAGAGATATACGGGAGTTGTCGACCTGTGGGCGCATTACCTGTAGGAATGGGTGTTGGGGTCAGGTGCAAAGCAGTATGGGTAGCAAGCATGTCCAATTGTGAGGAGACACTGGTACAGACCCAGAACTTGCTGGAGGGACTTTGTCTCATGCGGCCTGGCCGGGATCCCCCAGGATGAGCTGGAAATTGTTGCAGGGGTGAGGGATGTCTGCAATACCCTTCAGATCCAGCCGCCACGGCGACCCCGGATTAGCAGACGAGGACTGAATGAATGGAACTTCAGTATTTGTTCATTTTTTTGATTTCTAAATGTTCATTACCTCCACCAAGGATGTTATGTTTTCACTTCACATCTTGTATGTTTGTTTGTTTTTTTCGAGCAACATTTAAGGAAAAACTCCAGGACAGATTTGCAGTAAATGTTACCCAGAGGAAGGTTTTGGTTTATCCTAGAGGTGAATACATTTTGGAGAAATGTGTTTCTCCAAAGAGTAGTGACGTCACAAAGTGGCAATTGCTGACTCTGTTTCCTTTGATGTTACTTTTGAGATGGAGCTGGGGGGGCTCCGTGGGCTGAGCAGAGACGCTGAAGTGGAAGGCGCAGGAAACAACCGGCTACAGCATTTGAGAGATATTAAGTCCGTTTGTTGGAATTGTCAGTAGATTTAGAGGCTGGTACTGAACACGGACATTAATGGAGAAATCAGCATGAATGTTTTCCGTAACCTAGGATACCGTTGTGCTTTTCTAATTCAAATATTTTATCAAAATGTCACTTTATTCTGTTAAGTACTAGTTTAGCTGAGGCTAAGTCTTGATGCTGTTTGTTTCATTTAGTGAAGAGCTGAGTCTGTGTACGTTTGTGTACGTATTTTTAATTAGTTAGAATTAAATTAAATTCTGGTTCTGAGGTGGATTTTTTCCACACAAACGGATGGCAGAAACCCACCAGTTAAAAATGCCTCATTAATTACCTTGTGTTACAGCACAGTTCAATAGCTGCAAGTAGGGTAGTAGAGTAGGGGACTAAACAAAGGTATTTATTTACAAAATAATGTAATCAACCAGCTGTAGCTCTTCATCAGCATCACGGGATATTCTTCCCTTGGCTTTTTCTGTTTTCTGTTAAAGCTTCTAAACTCAAAACTCTGGTAACCCTGTACCAAGTGGGCGGTGTTGACAACATTCATTCATTATCAGAAGTCGCTTACAATGTTCAGGCCTGCGGGGGATGGAGCCTATCCCTGCTGGCATTCGGCGAGAGGCGGGGTAAATCCCAGAAGGGTCATCACAGCGTAGATCAGGTCATCACAGATAGAGACGGACATTCATTCACGCTCACCGTCACTCATATGGGGAATTTGGAGTCCGGCTATACTGCATGTTTTTTGGACTGTGGGAGGAAGCTGGACAGAACCACGCGGCCCTGCTGTGAGGCAACAGTTCTACCCACCAGAGTTTACATGCATACTACGGTTAAATTGTGCACAGAAAGCCAAATTGTAACAAAAGGCCCCGGTATCTGTAGGTCCTACAGTAGATGTCCTCTATAGCAGTCCAAAACACGTCAGTTAGATGTTCACTGTCGATTGTGATCTTGCAATAATTCCTCTATTTTTTTGTAGTTCCATAAAACGCACAAACACTTGTCCACGCGACAGCGACCGGACCTCTGTGTGTAGCAGTAGTGTTTTTTGCGCTTCATCCTCGCACAGCTGGGCAGAAACTCTCTTGTTAGTAGGGCGAGCTTTAATAAAGTTTACAAGTTTAACAATAGTTGACAGGGTGATACTGAGGTCTTCCAAACTTTACTGGCCAATGTTTGGCGCTGTAGCATGCAGCGGAAAGTTTTTCTTCAGGCAACCGTTAAATCCCTTGTTTTTGTCCATCATCGCTGCGGCCCCGTCAGTGCAACATGCAACCAGGTCTTCATAGGGCAGATTGCTGGATGAGAGATTGCTGGATGAAAGATAGGAGTCCACAGCCATAAATGTATCCTGGCCTGTTGTTGTTGTCGTTAGATTTGTAGACATAAGCATGTCTTGTTTCAAATCATCACCATCAATATACGGCACATAAACGATGAGCACGGACTCGTCTGACACTGTTGTCGTTTCATCCAGCTGAAGGACAAAGGGAACATTCCTAAGATTCTCAAGCAGCTGGTTCTGGCATTCTGCAGCCATTTGATCATCCTGTCTTTGCCAGTGTTGTCAGAGAGCGAGACAGTTTTCTCTTTATCAACCACCCGAGGTCACACAGCCTCTCCACAATTTTAAGGCAGGCGGGTTTGATTAGCTACCTCAGAGCAGACAAAGCTCTGCGCACCCCCTGTGATATCTGGGGCCCCCCTGAGGGGTGCGCGGAGCCCCGGTTGGGAACCACTGCTCTACAGGACCTGAATCAGAGAAACCTCAGAGTGAAAAAACTAAAAACACGCTGCCTGTGAAAAGTGATAATGATGTGACCGTTATAAAATGTTTCTACCTAAGAGAGAGGGAGGTGGTCCTGAATCAGCCACTTCCCTTCTCATCAACCAAGGCTGTATGAATTTGATAACGGAACTGAGGATAGCGATCGACCTTCTGGGTCAGTTTCATCATCATCATCATCAAGAACACAAACGTGAAAATGAGAAAACTTTTGTTGAACCTGAAAGGGGGAATGTGTGAAAACCTGGGGACACAACTAAAGCTCATCCAAAGTAACAAGAAGATCTTTTACAAAGAACATTTATCAAAAGTATAGATGGGATGTGAATGCAGTATAAATTTCTAATGAAAAAATACCTCTATGAAAAAACTTCCGCCTAGCTGTCTTTCTTCAGTGAAAGGAATCCTGAGGATTTCCTGCTTGTTTTCACAGAAATATTTATTACAGCACCTTTAAGGAAATCCCTTCTGAAAATATCAGATTCATTTTCAGTTCAATTAAGTTACTTATTTGACAACATTTAAAGATTTAGTTCCAGAGTAGAAGTCTGTAAAAACTCACTGTGCCACAAAGTAAAAGAATTTAAAAAGTTTATTTTCTAATTTTTTTATTTTTACACATCAAGAGTCTGGGTGTTTTGTCCTTTACTGTGTGTGTGTGTGAGTGTGTGTTTTGTGTGCGTGTGTGCATGTGTGTAAGTGTGTTATTTCTCCATGTTCAGCTGTCGGATCTCGTCCACTCTGTTGCGATGCAGCTGGAAAGCGGGAGTGACCCAACGACCACACGAACACTGATCACCACACCAGCTGAAGGAGCCCAGCTTAGAGCCACACTTGGGGCAGAGCAGCTGGACACAAACAGGAAGTGAGAGGAGGAACCGATGAGAGGAGGTACGGGCGCATTGACAGACATCCACAAGATGAACAACTGGTGTGTTTGTCCTTTGTTCTGGACAGCTTTTAGGGAACACTACTCCAACTCAAAACCTGACAATAATCATAACACAGCAACAGCGCACCTCTAAATGTCCCTCTGAACTTTAGAGCGACAACAATCAGCTATAACAATAGAACCAGGGACAGGTGGCTGCAGGTGCAGGTGGCACAGCTGCCTCAAAGCCTCTGTGTTATTAGGCATATGGTTATAATCTTATGGCTGATATGTGTATTTGTCCATCTTGATTGTTTCAATGGAAGTTGCTGAGTTCTGCAGGTGTCGTTCTGCTCCTGAGTATAATGACTCTGGATGGATGTTGACTTTTGTTGCAGAGAGCACCAAACGCACATGTGAGAAACTCATCAGTGTCGCTCCTCTGAGGAATAATGACCTCGTCATCCCAGAAAACTTTCAGTTCCCAGAGTCTGGGAACCGCCGTTGCAGTATGGCTGTGTTCTCATCACCAGGCTGAATAGACTCAAATCACTTTTTACTTCTTTTTCTTTTGGAGAAATGCTAGAAAAAACATTTTTTAGACTTGTTTTGAATCACCTTCATCCGTACTTCTATGTCTGATTCGGGACCATTTGACCTTAAATGCAAACGGTCTCATTGGGTTTTTTGCATAAATTTATGATCCCTGCTGTAAGGAGCAAACGCCAGTAGTCTGGAAAAACGAAAAAACCAGGGATGAGAGACGAGTGCAATCCTCCAGAGCAAAATATCCTGCATGCTTGTGTGTCCATTTTAGTTTGAACACCAAACATTGTCTCACAAATGTGAAGTTTTTTGTTCTTTGTGACGAAGAAGGCCCGAGCAAAAACGATCCAAGTGTTGTTTAAGATGACAGATGCGTTGAAGCGTTGAGTCATGTTAGTCGAAAAAACAGTTGGCTGAAGTGTGTGTCTGTGTGCGTTACCTGTCCATCCATCACTCCGAGTAAAGCTTGTTCCATCCACTGCACTGGTTCCGTGAAGTAAGACGTACACTGGATGTCTCCTGGGCAGCGAGACATTTCACAGAATTAGTTATGATGAATAATCATTTATTGAAAAAGGACAGTTTCGATGCAGAGTCAGCATGAAAATGGGGGGGCTTTAGCTCAGTGGGTATAGCAGTCGTCCCTCAACCGGGAGATGAGGGTTCGAGCCCAGCCCCTGACGCAACATGTCGTGGGTCTTTGAGCGAGACCCTGAAATCCCAGAACCCCCGGGCGCTTCACCGGCTCCTCCCACTGATCCCTCGGGGTTGGGTTAAATTCAGAGATAAATGACACGGCGTTGTACTGTTTGTATGTACAGTGTAATATGTGATAAATAAAGGAAAGATTATCATTATAATAAAACATATCAAATGATAACTATGTCTCAGTACAACACGGCTCTACCGACACATCTGCAACATCTCACCTCCACCTGTAGTTCTCAGAGCTGCTCTCATGCGCCGCTTTAGGACTCTCAAAACTTAAACGTGAAAAGCATACCTCAGGTGGGACAGGAATATTTCACCCTTGTATTATATGTTGTTTAACTGTTGAGCAGACTTCTGTTCTGTCGTGATAATTCTTGACTGACGGTGTTACTGAATGCTAGTGGAGACTGAAGAACCGGGACAGACGGGATCATGGCTGTGTCCGTGAATCATTACCAGCTCAGGCTTCCGTCTGTCTTTAATGAAAAGCACCTGTGTTGGGGGATCATGATTAGACTGCCGCTCCTGAAATGCTGCAAAGCGCAACTGGTAGAATAATAAACTTGCCACAATCGGCTCCACAGCTGAACCCAGTGTAATCAAACAGTAGGGGTTCACTGTGCAGATGCGTGAAAACTGAAAAGACATCTACAAATTATACGAGTGTACGACTGATTTGTCTATGTCTATGAGTCTATTTACATCGTCAAAATCAGCGAGGGTATAACCCTGAATAGCCCCCAATCCCATGCGTTGTACAAGTAACACCCCTTATTTAACTGAAATTAATGTATGAAAAACAAAGTATTTCTTCAAAAAGCACCCCAGTCAGTAAAATCTGACCTACCAGACGAAGACATGATATTTGCAGGATAGATCTCCTCAAGTCGATTCATACGCATCAAATTTGGACTAAGTTGGACCAACAGTTGAGAAATCATGGCTGAAACCTTTTGGAGATAAGATGCATTTTGGGTAGTGTGGGTGCCTGGTACTGAAAAAGGTAGAGTGTAGTGATTTCTCTCTCTTTTGGAGATCCACATTATAGGTGAAGTGTGATCACCTGAGTGTGTGTGTGTGTGTGTGTGTGTCTCAATGCTGCTGATAAGGTTGACTCATTGATAAAAACCTTTAACCCATAAACAAACAGTTTGTGTTCTTACCAGTGGGGTTACTGGACTTCTTGTAACCAAAGGCCGGTGCTCCTTCTCCTACTGGGTGCCTGAGAATACTGGACTCACGGAACAGAGTTCTTCTGCAAAGAGGAGGCTGTTACGACAGGATACTTTCCAAAAGGTTAAGTCATTCCTTTACCCATGCTGTTTTCCCAGTGTTGTCCTCACTAACCAGCAAGGCCGTAGAATATTATAACTTCCTTGGAAAGTCAACAAAACTGAAAAGAGCAAGTAGTGATGCAGTATGAAAAAGTGTTTGAGACAAATGTCTTCTCCCTTCTTCTAACCTTCTAAGATTGGAGAAGGCATTTCTCTCAAATTCTGTCAGCAGGCCAACAGGATTCAATCAGAACCTCCATTCCTATCCATCTTTGTCACACTTCCTTTGTCAAATAAACTTTTTAATGGAGAGCCCCCCCAGGACAGGAAGAAAAATAGGGAGGCTCAGAGATCACTTTAGATCCAGTAACTGCTTGAGCAGCGGTTAGTTTGAGTGTAAAAGTGTATATTTGTATTCCGTGTCAGAGTAATGTGTGTAGACCCTAATGTTTTCATCAGTTCTGCCAGCGTCTTGTAATGTTTCTAATGGAGCGGTTTTCTCATTCAAGGACACATTGCTCCCATGGGAGACAGCAAAGAAACCTTAACATTAATCATTCAGCTGCTGTGTAAATTTTCACCTGCACTTCCTGCAGCGGTAGGACACTTCAGACGAGCAGGAGTTGGCGGGGTCCACCGCGAACAGCTCCCTGGGAACGTGCTGCAACTCTGCACACGTGCACAGAAAGACAAGTGTCGGAAATCAAGACACAAATCATAATCTTGATGAGAACAGTCTGTGGATATCTGATGTGTGTGTGTGTGTGTGTGTGTGTGTGTGCGTGTGTAATTACCAGGGTACTTCTCTGTGATCTTGGTCAGTCTGTACTGTTTGTACAGATGACTGGAGGTGTCCACTACACACTGCATGTTTTCATACAGACACAGCTGCTCCTGAAATCCCCTGTTGACCCTGAAACACACCCACCAGCTGTCAATCATTCTGACGACATACGAAAGGACACTTGACCCAAATTACAACTAGAAAACATGTGTCCAATGATACAGATGTCTCCACCGCTCGGACAAAACTCTTAATGGTGTGGATGGACCATAACTGAGATAGAACAGGATTTATGTTGCCATCACTGTTTAGCCTCATGAAATGAAGATTATCACAGTTTTGTCCATGATAAAAACCAGCACCAATCCTTCTTCTGCTTTTACTGTTGGAGGGCTAAAGTCTGCTGCCTCTTGTGGTTGAAGTTAGACTCAAGTTCTGATGGGGAAGGGTGTCATGAACTATTAACAAAGTTCAAATCTACTTAAACTTTCACTGAAAGATCTCCAGCTGTCTTTGAGGGGATGTGGACCGACATTAGCCACGATCTAATCATGTAGTACGTAGCCTGGTATGTAGTCTAAAACTAGCTCTATGCCGTCATCCGCGACAGGAAGGGTGTATCCCCGAAAAGCCCCCCATCCCCAGCTTTGTACATATAATCCCCTGATTGCGCTCCTCAAATTCTATTTCAAGTTAAGTCTGCGGTAAAAAAGCTCCAGGAGGGGATTAACATATGATATCACCGAGACAGATCTCCTCGGGTTGAGTCAAATGCATTGGAGTTGGACTAAATCGGACCAACGGTTAGGAAGACATGTCCGAAAACAGGGTTTTTCATAAAAGACGACAGACCGGTGGGTCCCCAAGGCCGCAGAGTCAACAGAACCATAGGTCCCAGGTGCAACGAACAGGCCCAGGACCAAGGATGTACCCCAACCAACGCTGGATCGCCGTCACCAAGGATACGCGGCAAAGGGGGCCCCGAAGTATATCCCAGCCACCGCTAGTATATCAACAATATTTGAGTTACGCTCTTGGAGAAGAACAGAAGGAACCTACACTTATATCCCCCTCCTCAGTTATATCCCCCTCCTCACTTCATTCGTGGAGGAGGATAATAAATCTTTGAGTGAATTAAAAACTAACCAATGAAGACAGCAAAAGCGACTTTCCCTCAATGTCAAGACAAGTGGAAGCTCCGCAACCACTGACCTAAAACTCTCAGCTGTTCTGCCGTTACTTCTACAGAGCCAAATGTCACAAATGTTCCGGTGTCAATCTTTCAGCTTTTGAGTGAAGTCGACACAAAATCGGCCCCATTCAGGTAGTAACTTCAACGCCATTACCACGGCAACACGTTGTACTGGAGTGAGCCCTAACAAACACAGTCACTTACTGCACGTCCGGTTTGAGAGTCTTCAGCCTCTGGTAAGCCTCAGCGAAGGACAGCTGGTGTCTCTTCATGAGGTACGCAGTAATGATGGTGGCACTGCGACTACGGCCAGCCTGGCTGAGAAAAACACACACACACACACACACACACTTAGTAACACCTAGCAGTGAGGGTCAATATCACAGAACAGAACAGAACCACTGAAGTACACCTCAGCTCACCATAGGCGGTTTGTCTGTACACTACTGTACAAACATGGCAGACTTTCATTTAAGGATAAAACACTTAATTAAACGGTAATAGATTTCATGTTCATTTAACTGCTATACCTGAAAAAAAAAAATGATTTAGTCATCTGACCTTCAGAATCTGAAGTCTTTAGTTTGAGCTTAAATCAAGTTCATTCGTATATATGTTGTTTCAGTGTTAATCTATTTTAAACAGGAGCTATTTCTGCGTTATTATGCACATGTTGAAATAAAGAGTCTCCGCTGCCTCTTAATAAACGGGATTTCCTTCATTCCAGGAGTGGGACACGGTCGACCTATGAGGGGATGCTACGAGACCAGATGTCTAGCCGACCTCTTCTGCACCAAGGCAGTCTCAGGGCTGGTTCTGGGCCAGTTTATAAAATGCAGTCGGTTATTTGCTTTTTGACAGCCAAGGAAAAGCTCTCAGACAGAAGAACAGATCCCACAACATAAACTCTGCTGGCCTAGAAAACAAAAACCTGGGTGGAGGCAGGAGAAATTCTAACTAAGTAACAAAAATAACATAGTACAGTTGAAAACAGTTGAAGTACAACAACAGACGTTTTGTCTAAAGGCTCATTTGTGGTAGACATTTAAGACGGATACAGAGTCCTCCTTTCATTCATGCTTTGCCATCATGTGGTCAGTATTTATGCATGTTCTGTTAGAGTCTAAGGATGCAGACAGAATGGAGACAGAATGGAGGACACCACCAAAAATGACTGGGGGCGGTGACGATATCATTCATATTACTATAGCTATAAAGTGTATAGACACAACAAAGTAGAAAAAGGTGAAGTGAAAGAGCATGAAAGACTGTCAGTCCACATGTCGTGATGATCTCACAGACCACTGAGCATCTTGTTGCCTCCACTTTTTATAAATTAGGTCCACAACCTTTTTTGTTGAGTGGAAACTTTTGACTCTTCACTGCCATCTTTTGGATGTAAACTTAAATGGAACTATGGCGTCACTGACAAATGTGTCTTTTAAAATGGACATTTTAGTTGTTGGGAAGAATGTTGCAACATTCCAGAAATGTTTTTTGGACTAAGACATTTTCCCTGATCATCCATGACTATGATTAAGTGACTTCTCTCAAATAGTAAAAGGAAGAACATCATTATTCAAGTTAAACTCGAGTGAAAACTAACCTCTGACCCTTACCAGTGAACCAGTGTAGCCCCTCCTCCACGCAAAGCTTCCTGAATAAACAGGAAACAGTCATCCAGGTGACTTAGGAGGTCAGAGGTCACCTCGTCCAGAATGTTGATCCACTTCCTTTGGAGGTTCCTATCAGCAGGAAGCAGATGGGAAGGGTCTTCTGAATCCAGCGATAGAATGTGGGTGACACCTGTAGTCACCAATCCCTCGTGGTCATTGAGGTCAGCTACAGCGCCGATGAACAGACCGGGTTCCACCAGGAACATGACTGTAGCAGAGACACGGAGCTGAACATATTATCACTCAACATATATCAACTTAACTCTTTAATGTCAAGCTCAACTGTTTGTGGATTTCATTTTGAGTGTTTATTTCTGTTTTTCGAAAAATATGAGCCACTTGACTTGACCTGTATATAACATGACTTAGCATGTATGTTCTAAAGATTAAGGGGCCATGGATGGAGTTTATTAAATAAACAGTAGAAAAGTAATGTGAAAAGGTATTTGACCCCTCATGATTTCTCTTTTTATGTATTTCTCATACTTAACAGTGTCAGAGCTTACAACAAAATCCAACACAAAGCAATCCGAGTATACACAAAATACAAGTTTTAAATTACATTTGTATATTTTGAGCCAAAATGGTTATTTAATGTGTGAAAAAGTTTAGAACTCCATAACCAACCTGCATTAATAACTGGATCCAGCTGGCCAGATACACCCACACCTGTTCAAGCACATCATCACTCCAGTAATTAAATAAGATTTTCTGAGGAAAGGTTTGCTCCTGGGTCTCACGGTAGTATACTATGCCAGAATCAAAAGGAATTCCCAAAGAAATGAGGAAGGTGTTTGAAATCCATCTCTCAGCTCGATTAAAGTCAGAGGTAAGCTCCACCATTCCAAAAAAGCACTGGTCTAAAGAGACATCTATGGAAGAGTGGTGACCTGGAAGAACATTAAGGCTCGTCTGACCACTACACCTCGATGAGATGTGTACAATATTCTGTCAGAGGGTCTGCAGTGACTCTATCCTGTAAAATGCTGTGAGAGTCACGTGAACTCCGTAATTATCAGATATTTGACTCACCTGTTCGATGTCTCGGCTGCTCCCGACAGAACGCGCTAAAAATTGTGTTGCAATGAATTCAGAACAACTATCTGTCAGTTTATGAGACTACAGGGAAAATGTGATGCATTGAAGGTGTTTGGTTCGCATTTCATACTGTCCGGGCAGAAACACACAGCAGAATAAATAGTTCCGGTCTAGCATTGCGTTTTATAACCCATCAGATTTGTAATACAGCAACTTTTTTCACATATTTTCACTATCCATTCATCCCTCCATCAAAAAATAAGTTTTAAAACACATCAAATCAAATCTAGCAATGTCAGGGTAATGCCCTGACATTGCTAGATCTGACATTCGGTTTATTAAATGTCAATAAACCGACTGCAATGATTTGAAATGCTTCGGTCCTAAATACAGTTTTAATAAGACAAAAACAATACACTTGTTCCAACTTACAAAATTATTGTTTTTTTATAATATACTCTCATTTTGGGTTTGATGCCTGCAACCCTTTTACCACGTTTGAACAGGGGCGTGTCTACCATTGTGTGACGTCACCTTTCCTTCCACTCAACTCAGGATTTGTACACCAGTAGACTAATTGTTAAAACTACATAATAGATTTCCGTTTCACTCTCTTTGGATATATGCCTAGAGTTGATCAACAGTCTATAGTCTGTTGGTTCATAATTTGTTACATATTTTCAATGGGAAACAGGGCTAGACAGTCAGTTTAGTGCCTGGACAGTAACTCTTGAGGCCAGGCTGATTTGCCACTTCATCATCTAAATGGCATAAGGGGCGTCCTAGAATAGATATCACCAGCCATAACATTAATACCACCCACTTGATGTGGTGAACATAGTACAAGTGCATTGCAAAGCTTTGCAATGCACTGTATGTTCTGAAACTTCAAAGTTTCTCAGTGGGATTGAGCCTTGGACTCCTGGGGCCCCGTCACTGGTTCACAGCCAAAAATACTTGCAGCTCTGGAGATGCTCTCAGCCGGTCATCAATAACCGGTTGGTTGGCTCGTCAAACTCATTCATATCTTCACACTTTGCTTTATATTTCCCACCCACTGACAGGGAACTTTGTGATGACATAGTCAATATTATTCACTTCACCTGACATTTCAGTGGTTATAATGTTATGGCTGATCACGTATTTACCTTTCAGTACTGCCACCTTTTACGGCCCCCGAGGAATTTCAGTTGTTTTGAACTATTCGTCTCAAACGTTCTGCTAAATTTAATAGCGAAAACGGGATGAGCAGCATCGGCAGTTTTGATAAAAAATTCAGAAATTATAGAATTATTTTAACATTTAAGTCTGAGAATCGTTTAGCTGCACATAATGATAAAGTATTAATTATATTAAAATCCTTACAATATAAGCATTCCTGTGCGGACGGCCAACTTCCTCATCCCAACGCATGTGTGATGTTTCATTACATCCGCTTTTCAGTGAAAGATCAGCACATAAAACTATTACAGAGCTGAGCATGTGCAGCATTTATTCAATAGTTTTCTAATAAGCATCTGATTGTTATTCACTGTAATTGTCCCATTCTTCCTGTAATTGTCCCATTCTTCCATCCTATTTAAGGACCTACGGTAACCTTCTGAAGTGTGACGGGTCACTCTTGTTCTGCCAACTCACTCACTGGACCAACAGTTATTATGGGAGAAAAAACCTAAAACACAACATGCCATAATAATTGGAATTTATTATTCAAACAAGTGTATGAACGGAACATAATTGAAGATGGAAACAATCACAAACTCCTGACTGCTTTCATGAATATAATGTCAAAGAAAATTAGATAACAACTAAAAACTCACTAGGACCTTGTGACCCTATCATATCCAGAGACATGATCACACACATACAAACACACACAAATACTCCTGTGATAGTGTGACGGATCAGACAGAATATTTACTGATGTAAGGAGTATCTCAGAACTCCACTAAGTTAATCTGGGACAGAGTAGTCTTCATTTCCAGGTTGGAGGAGATGAGAACTAGTAGGTAATGTCTACGTCATCATTAGAACATGCCCCCTCTGCCCATGGCTCCACCCCTTCCTCCTCGGGAGAACGGCCCTGGAAACAGGAAGTTCATGATTATCTAATGATCTTTTTGATTTCACATGATCACTGTTAATCATAATATCATAATGTCTATTAGTGCACTTCAATAATCTGACTTAATGTTACCGTTTGAGTGACTGAAGGTCATCTTTCATCCGTCTTACCTCTGCGGCTGAGTAGTGTCCTGGCGTCGCCCCTTCCTCCTCTGACCCCTCTACTTGTCAGGCTGCTGACCAGAAGCTGACTGGTCACTGTGCGCCGCTGAGGAACGCTGCTAGTGTCTATGAAAGAAGGCAAGGATCATCGGTGAGACAACTGACAGAAGACGTGTTGTATATGAGGTTGAGCATTAAGGTCAGCAAACAGAATTACCCGGGTCTTGGCTGGTAGATGGCAGTGATGCATCATCACTCTGCTGTCCTGATGACTCCATGTCTGTTTGGTTGTCCAAAGATGATTCAAGTCCAGGTCTGGAAAACACAAGCACAGTTAGATGGTGCTCCATTCTAGATCAATTATGAGAAATGTCTGGACCGTTGCAATTATAGTCATACAGGTCAAAATATCTTCGGACAAAGAGGAAATTGTGACATCTTGGGTTCTATTAGGGCAAAATCAGATTTATGCACCTTCATCTCAAATGGCTAAATAATGATCTCATCTGTGTTAATGCTGCTCACCCTTCTCCTTCCTGCTCCATGAATACTTCATCTCCATCATCTGACACAGAAGGCATCCCAGTGGTGGCGGTTACCATGGGAACCGACTGGGATGCCATGTTGTCACCACTGTCTGAGGGGAGAGACTCTGTGAAGACGGTAACTGACAGGGAACAGGGTAGAACGTTCAGAGTTTAAACAGACACCTGTTGAGGCGGCATAAGTCGCAGTGTGTGCGCGCGTTGTGTCCTACCTGGTGCAGCCACTTGTAACGGGGTGGTGGGGACGCTCCTCCCTCCTCCATCTTCATCGTGAGCAGCCAGGAATAGAGGAGATTCGTACATACCCAGACCTACACACGCAGAGTAAGTGTGAAAATTGAATGACAATTTTGAGGTGTGTGTGTGTGTGTGTGTGTGTGTGTGTGTGTGTGTGTGTGTGTGTGTGTATTGTACCTCCTTGAGAGGCCAGCTGTCCCAGGTCAGAATGTGAGGCAGATGTCTGAGGCAACAGATCCTCTGGAGGTCCAAACCTGAACCTGGTAGAGAGACCAGCTACCTGGGGAGAACTGACGACATGAGAGAGATGGTGGCAACATGAGAGTAGTTTCACAAATACCGTAAAGTAGTTAATATCTAAAATGAAAATGTATTCAGACTTGTTTTCATATTTGAAGTTTCTTTTCTAATGAGACCAGCTGATTTTTCCCACGCATTGTTTGGTTTCTAACCATATTTGTCTGTAATTTCCATCATCAAGGGATTTGAGTCACAAAATCTCACTAAGCTGAGGACTTTTGCAGAGTGAGGTAGTTCTGCTGCTCTTCGTCATTGAAACTGGATAACGCTTAAGATGGTGTTTTTACCGTCACCCAAGTATGTAAATACAATCGTTTCAAATCCATTTGTGATACCTTTGTTTCTCAGAGATGTAACACACCAAATGATTTGCTTGCAGTCATTTTATGCTGTTTTAATTTCATTAAATTTTAAGGAAGCATCCCATCAAATTCTGTTGTTTGAGAATTCTGCAGCGTTATTTTGCCGTTATTTTGCAGAAACCTTCCGGACTAAGAAACCTCATAGGTAAGCACATAATGACTGAATTATTATTTTGGGGTGCACTGCTCCTTTATTTGTTTATTTTGTAAAACTGAAATAATTTCGACTGACAGTATAAGTACTCCTTTTATTTCAGTGAAGAGTACAACTCCCACCCGACATTAAATGTATAACATTTGGATGAGAATGATTTTTTTAATAAGATTTTTCTTTTAGGGAATTTTTGTCCTTATCTGTCAGCCGGATAGCAAAGAGTCAAACCATAAAAAAAAAACATGAGGAAAGAGAGTGACAGGACCTGCCAGAAAGGGCCACAGCTTGAACTGAACCAGCTATCTTGGGGTGAGTAGACAACAGTGGTAACAAATTCAACGGTCTGATTTACATTTAACGGTATTTCAAAACTGTGGTTAAAAATCAACAAACAGAAAATAGCACGAGGAAGGAAAAAATACTCTGTCAGTTTTGCCCCTGAAACACAATTGTGAGATAAACAGAACTTCCAGAATGAGCCTAAGTTCACCTTTGTAACCATGGAAACATGAAATGATAATGACATAATCCCTAAACAGCAAAAGGTTCCACTTGACTTATCAGTAATGAATATTGAACTTTTCTATACAGGGATAATACTTTACACGTATTCATTCAATAATATTCAATCCTACCACCATAACCATAAATAAACATTTTACACGTTAGGTTTATGTGTGCCATCTTACTGTATAGCCTCGGCAAAGCCATCAGTGCGGTGTGGGACCACCAGAGTGGGAGTACTGGGAACCATTCTGTCATCGTCATCAAAGAAATGTTGCTGCAACACAAAGATACACTCACTCTTAGGTTTTCACCGTTCATACACACATCAGCTTTAGAACAAACACACACGTGCACATAAACTATATAACACATGTTTAGCACCTCATCCATCTCTTACCATGCTGCCTATTCCGGGGGTTAGTTGAGGACCTCGTCCTACGGATGGTCGGCGCAGCTGAGACGGCTGTCTCTGATGAAGAAACACGCGTCATCGTTGGCAGAGGATTCAACGATAAGACATCGGTTCACAGGACATAGATATTTAAAGGCAGTGTTCTTCAATGCCTGAGAATATAGTCTACCCTTCTTTTCAACAAGAAAAGAATGTAGGGCAATCCACGAGCAGTGCTGTGAAAAAGACTGGACCCCCTCCGGTTTTCTTCTCTGTGTATTTCAAACTAAACTGTCAGTTAAAAAAAAAAATCGGCTAATGTGTTTTCTCACATTATACTGTTGTATAAAATAGGATTCGATTTACAATAATACTTTCATATTTAAAATAATTCAATAACAACATTTTTTATTATTTTATCAAGCATCGTGGACTTTCATAAAAAAAATAAACGCTATACAACAGAGTTGCTGTTCAAGTTCGACAGCAAATAACTGATGTGCTTTAATTTAAGGATGTAAATAGACTTTTACAGCCTACAATTAATCAAAAACACGTCACTTCAAAAATAAAAGGTTTCAGAGTGTCTCTTATTTTTTCTCAAATTTCCATTGCTTTCTTTAAGTGTGTTGGAGCTTGTGACCAGTGCTGATGCTGTAAGAGTCTGAGAACAGACAGGAAGTGCAGGAAGGTGCTGGCTGTGCCTCAGAGGGAGGTTGAGTCTGTTTATCTGTTAATAAATAATTTGGTCCCTGAAGCGCTGGTCCAGAGTTAGGGTTCCTTTTCAGTCTATTCAGGCTCTCTGTAATAAAATCCTGTTTTCTTGTGTTATTTTATATCCACTACTGACACTACTAAATAAGAAGCCAGTTGCTCTCCTTCAGAACTTCAAAACTGCTGTTATATATATTTATTCTTACATTTGGAGTCCACTCTCTTCACACTTTCATTTTTCTTCACCGCAAACATGTAGTCTGATGCCCTTCTATGGGCACTGGTGGGAAGTTTATCTATGCAAACTAGGACCACAGGCACGAGCTTATGTGCAGAATAATAAGTTAGGGATTCACCAACTTAAGAACGCAAGTGCAAATGATTTGGCAGTTTAGGAAGGCTTCATAAATCTGACGAAGGTTTTCTATTAGGAGTCTTCTTAGGATCCAACACTTTGGAGGATATTGGTGAAAAAGGTCCATTGATTTCATTCCGTTTTGAGCATTCAGTTGTGGACTTACTCTTCTGCTTCGGATAAGTGTATTTATTGTCATTACCCAGTTCTGCTTGAGTTTCAATCCACAGATTACTCGCCTTTCTCCTTCAGAAATTTTTTCAAAGTGAGCCGAGTTCATTATTCCTTCAATGAAGTCGTTCTGGCCCTCAAGCAGAAAAGCATCTCACCAACATTTCACCTCCACCTGCATGCTTGATCCTATTTTGTAAACTAATTTTGCGTGTGATGCCATATTTCGCTAAGTCTCTTTTGGATAGCCTTGATTTAAGGTCTTCTCTATTTGTAGAGCCTGCCTCTCATGCTGGGTCCATGCAGTCCCAAAACCTTATAAAAAAGCTTGGGAACTCTTCCCAGACTATTTCAATCATCTTCTTCCTCATCTCCTGTGGAATTTCTTTTGATTTTGTCACAGTGTGCTACTTCAGACAACCTGCTACTTTTGAAGTGATGATGTGACCGAACAGGGCAGGTACTGTAATCGGGTCTGGGAGTATCTGGGTCAGCTGGAAACAGTTAGTAATGCAGTTTGCCAGTTTAGCTTTTAGGGGGGGAAAATTATTTTTCAGATTGTAGTTATTTAAAACGAGCAATTTGTCCTGCTGACTTGGTTCTATGCTGAACTCTATTTGAAAACATGTTAGTTTGAGAAAGACAAAAATGGAGAAAACCA
Organism: Lophius piscatorius; assembly: GCA_009660295.1. Taxonomy (NCBI): domain Eukaryota; kingdom Metazoa; phylum Chordata; class Actinopteri; order Lophiiformes; family Lophiidae; genus Lophius; species Lophius piscatorius. Next base: position 157,411 of record VRLP01000233.1, read on the forward strand.
GGAGGGGCTCAAACACTTACTTCACTGCACCTCAAGTTTCTATTGTCTGTCTGACATACAAATAATCCATGGCACTGTTCCCTCTCACTCATTCAATATTTCAGAATAAGTTATCTTTTCCCCCCTCCAAGTTTAACTGCTGAACACAAGCTGTCAGCTGAGGTCCATTCAACGATGTTGGTGCGCTGGAAGCCACTAGTGTCCGGATCATACCACTGTGTACTGTTTTTTGTGAAAATGGTTGGCTTCCACACTATTTGCCATCTTACTATCATAATTTGTAAGCCTGAACCCTTAAGATCAAATATTCAAAGAGAAACTTGACACATCAGCGTAAACGTGAAACACCCTTCAAGAGTTTGACTCTACACTTATATCATTCTACGCAGTGAGAAAATGTAGAACGAGAGGAAAAAACACTTTTTTGACTGGAGGAGGGCTTAAAAGTTTTTTCTTCTCCTGTTGGTTTCTAAAAAGCATGTGCAGGATAAATAATTTGTCCTGGTTGAGTCTGTGAGTACCTGTGTGTGCGGGGGTCCCAGCTCTGGAGCTGGAGGTTGGATGTAGAGCCGTGGTGGGAGGGCGTGCGGGGGCCTGCGTGGGTGAGGTAGGCGAGGTGTAAGGGAGGAGAGGGAGGGGAGGGAGGAAGGAGTTGGTACAAAGGAGGAGGGGGCTGGGACGAAATGTACAGAGTCCCTGGGGGGGTCGCATTCTGACGCGGCACCACTGTTGCTGCCTTCACCTGGAAGAGAGGGGAGTCACATTGAGTGATTCTAACAGGAGGACCGATGAAACCCGAAGCGGCGGCTCACCACTGTGTGACGGCTCAGAGGCAGACTGGGAGTCCAACGATGCCCCACACACATTCTCCTCAGCACTGGCAGCTTCTGACCCCCCTTCATCTTCATCCTGTTCTGCCTCCCTGCTCTCCTCATTACTCTCCTCATCTTCCCTCATTCCACTGTCCGCTGCATCTTCCTCGTCTTCATCGTCTTCCTCTTCCTCCTTATACTGAGGCAGATACAGACAGCTTGGTTATTTACTCTGAACGACACATCGAGGCTTAAAACTTTGAAAAACAGAGCAGCCTCACCTCGTCTTCTTCTTCCTCTTCGTCCTCATCATCATCCTCCTCCTCCTCCTCCTCTTCATCGTCATCTTCCTCCTGCTTCTCTTCCCCCACTTTGCTCTCACGGCTGTCACTGTCCGTCTCGATGACAATGACATCGCGAGCAATAGCGGGACCCTGAGAGCACATCTGGTCAGAAGGGACCGACTGCGACACGGCGTCTTCTTCGATGCCCTCATCGTCTTCAGCTAAGATGGGGAAACCCTCATCTGGAAGCTCCTACACCCCAAACACAAATATTTTTACAACACTCCAGGTGAAGAACCATCATCCTAAGTCTCTCTTCTTCATCTACACTTAACCCTGGGTTAAACGGCCTCATTAGTTTTTATCATGTTTAATCACATTATCTTACTTATTCTCTATTTTAGTCGACTCAGCATGCAGACATATTAGCTTCCTTTTAGTCAGAATTAATGTTTTTTAGAGAAAAACTTTAAGTATTTTAATTTTTCTAGACATTCAGGTTATTATTAACATTTTAATCTAGTTTAGACTAAGCCAATATTTTTGATAATTTTATTCTTATATGACTTATATTTATCTGATCCAGATTCAGAATGATTGAGAAAACAGTCTTACAAAAAGTGTCACCTTTAGGAATACATGCAAACACGGATTATGTCTGGATACATGTTCTGATCTCAAAATGTATGCTAAACCACGGCCGGCTCCAAACCTGCGAGTCAGACTTTTTATCCATTTAAAGTTTGAGAAAAGGTTGACACTGTTTCGAGCCAAAGACCTTAAACCATTGAATAAAACAGACTGAGCACCAGCTATCCTGAGAGAAACGTCAGAGGGAGTTTACTCTCTGGCTTCGCCCTGCCTTTCACCCTCCTCCTCATCAATGGAGAGGATGGGTAGGCGTGGTCGTGTTCCCAAACCAAGACCAAGGGTCAAGGGTCGAAGCCAAACCCCTGGGTTGGCTTCCCAACCTTTGGGTTTGTAAAGCCTCTTAATTTTTTTGCAAATAAAAATGCAAATGAACAAAATATTTGGATTGAAATGAATTTTCTTTATTTTTTTTTTAGCAAAGCTTCTATCCATATCTTCTTTAGCCGTTCAGGAGATTTCATAATCACATGACTGATTAGATAAAGACTGAATCAAACATTTTTGTTAAGTGATACTTAAGCACTCAATTCCCTTTCCAACAACGCTATGCAAAACTAGCAAAGTTTGTCTTTTTGATTCTCTCCAGTTCATTGGGAGCTGACCTGACTATCATCTGTTGGATCCGGTTGTTCTTCGTCATCCCTCAGATCTCCTTCAATGTCTTCATCACCTTCCATCTGAAACACATGTTTCACTGTTGTAATTTCACTGTCAAAATATGAATATGATTGAAGAAAAAAGGTATTTTTAAAAAAACAACAACACACAAAACGGATGGTGATGCCAAAAACAAAGCTAAACATTTAAGATAGTAATAAAAAAAAATTTTTTTTTAAATCTTCGGCGCCAAGCTTTTTTTGTTGTTGGTGAGAGACACCTCTATTATTCTGTATACAGCAACATCTGTGGCAATGGTCACCCGATCTTTGAGAGGAGACCCTCAGAATGGGACAGAAATGAGACAGCAATGATTTCAGTTAGCAAGATTTAAGAAAAAGGAGTCTTAGTTATAATAATGATTCCTCAGTCCTACCTGACACATGTTTTCTTTGTTTTTAAAACAATCTAAAAAAGTTCCCTTGGAATTCTGTACACTGTATATGTTGAACTATTAAAGGTTGTGGAATATTTTTGTTACTGAAAGAATCCAAACAACAGACACGGCATTCTTCATAGGTAGGAGCTCCTGTAGTCTAAACCCTTTTGTCAGCTCACTACTCACACTCGTGTCAGTCGTGTCAGTCGTGCACCGACAGGCAATCAGACGTATTTGGGAAAGGATTAATCAAATTAACTGACATGAGTAAGATTACAACAATCAGAGGTTATAAATGTTGATTTTTGAATAATTGCACAAACTGATCTGTAGGGGACATTTGCAGGCTTTGACCAGAATTTATGCAACCTGAATTCCTCATGTATGATTTGGGGTTTTGTCTCTGGGTTTGTGGCATTTGTATTTACCTCCAGCGCCAGTGTTGGTTTTAGTCGTTGTTTTTTAACAGTCGGAGGCATGTGTGAACTCTCTGGTCTATTCTCCTCTTCTTCTGCCTCTTCCTCTCTGCTTCGCTTCGAGCCTGCTATCATCACACAGGATAAAACCAGAATACCATTCAACACAGTTTAACTCAACTAGCTGCAATCAAGTCAGATGTCAGCGTTCACTCAAGGAGGATATCTTAGGTATTTGATTTGTACATAGTAAAAGACAGACGGTTGATTTCCTATTAATATGTTATTGGTATTTGTAGAGTTGCAGGTGTGCTGTTGGTCCTCTTCACCTGCTCCAATTAGAGAGGAGGAAGGAGATGGTCTCTCTGCCTCCATACTGGAGCCTGCCTCCTGAGTGGCGGTCTGTTGTTGAGTGGGCTGGACAAAAGCTGTGGCCTGGGTGCTGGTTGGCTGATTTATAGATGTGGTAGTATTCACCAGGCTGGAACTTGTAGAGTGTACAGAGGCGGCTGCGCTCATCAGCGCTACAGGTAAAAAGGACATGTTACATCAGATAAGGCATTATTACAGCCAAAGGAAAGTCAAGTACTCTTTTTATTATTCATTAATTTACCCTCCTGGCTGTCAGCCTGGGTGGTTGGCATGACAGTGGCAGTAGGGGTCGGGACCGGGACAGTCGTGAGGGGAACCATAGGCCGGATGCTAGCCCGCGGTGTAGCCTTGTTACCAGTTGAGGGACTTGGTTTGTTGCTAGGAGACGGAGTGCTTGGGGTGGGGCGGATGTTGGCAGTAGGAGGTTCAGACAAGCTGGCGCTGATGGAGAAGCCGCACCATGTTGATGATATACTTCATTTTTATCACATGTTAAATCCATGTTAGTTTCATTCTAGATACAGGACACTAAAAAAGACACAGATTTCTATGAAATGTGGATTCACACAGTTTTCCAGTGTAAGTGCATGTGTTTGATTCTTCATTACACACCTGCCCCTGTCTTGGGCGGGGCTCTTTAAAGGCATCTGTCTCTGGTCTGTGGATCTGGTCTGATCCCCCACCTGAGTACAGACACACGTTTGGGATATTATAAAGGGATGACAGCCTTCTTGAGGTTAAATTTAGAAAGAAAAGACATGATATTTGAAAAAGTTATGACCTTTGATGAAAAAAAATAAAATAAATTATTACAATAAAAACATTATTCACATTTTGAAGCGAGGTCTTCCAACAATGTAGTTGGAATATTTAGAGAAAAATCTATAACATTTCAGGAATAAAATTCCAATAGAATTAATTAAAATCTAGGTTTTTTTTTTTAGGGCCGCCTGCTGTTAAGCTGGAAAAAAAAAAAGTCTCTCAAATCTAAAATTTTTTGGAAATAGTTTTGGAAGAATCCACCGTTTAGATCACATTCTTATGCCATGACTGATCTTGGGCTCAGGAGTAATGAGGTAACCCCTCTGTGCTCCAGCTGATGAGTTCTCACTTTCCTCAAATATATCATTTATATCAATTATCATTTGTATATATCTGAACATTTAAGTTTTAGTGTACTTTGAGAGAAGATAAAATTGTTTGAGAATCCACATAATTATAGCAAAAATCTAAATTGCTACATAAATCTGGGGTAAAACAAACACAATGAGACTGAAAGTGGGGACCTGGCACATCAGTCGCCAGCAGCCACATACCTTAGTTCCGCTCTGGTCCTGAGCTTCCTCTCTCGCTTCGGCTTGTGCTTGCGTCTCCTTCAATTCTTTCACCTCCCTGTCCAACCGAAGAAGTCGTCCTTCATACTGAGACTTGAGGGCATTCGTTCTCACCTCCAACTCCTCCTTTTCCTGTTTCAATCTCTCTAATTCCTGACTGAGCTCCTCCTTGGTATCTACAGATTCAGATGAAAGTTACAAAGTCATGTTACGTCATACTTGATTGAGCCTCTGCATCCAGATGTGGAATGTATAGGATCAGAAACTCACTATTTAGTTGGCTAATTTTGGCTTTGGCTCCCATGAAGACCTTTTTCGTCTTCTCTTCCTTTTCAGCCATCTGCTGTTTGAGCTGCTCCTCTCGGTGCCTGGCTTCCGACAACTAAAAAAGAAAAAAAAGAACTATAACTGCTGCTCTCATTATAGTGAATTAAATTAAGACACCGAACAGCAAAAAACAACACATGACACTGTTGACCAGGTTAATTTGCTTTTGAAGACTTCCCAACACTGGCTCAGCTGTAAAGTTACAGTTTGGCTAAAATCCATTACTTCCTGTTTGTGTGGTATTCTTCTTCACATGAGGGTACTATTGCACAATATATATAAATCTATATATCTATAGATGTATCTATATATCTATATCATATATCTATATCTAGAGATATATAGCTATATATATATATATATATATATCTTTATCTATATATCAATATATATCTATAAATCTATATATATTTATAATGTTGTTGTTTTTCTTTAGAAGAAGAATTTCATCTGCTTATATTTAGGAAAATAAAATAAAATGCTACCACAAAGTGAGTCTCCATAAATATTCCAAACCACCGAAGTGTGTCTCCAATTTAGAAAACAGCTCATGTCACTGGGTAATAATCAATACAGCAGTTGGACTGAAACATATTTGGGAAAGCAGGGTTTAGAAGTACCTCTTGTCTGAGTTTGGCTAGATCCTCTTGTTGTGCCTGGTTAGTGTCACTAGCAACATTCGCTTCACTGGCCGGGATGGACTGGGAACTCTGGTTTGGGTTGGCCTGTGAGGCTTGGCTAGCTTGCTTAGCTTGAGTTAGCTGATCCTGAAGAGACTTGTTGGCTGCTTCCCGCTCACTCACCATCTGAGGAAACCAGTTGGGAATGAAAGATTTTCTTCAAAACAGTCAAAAAAAGATAAAGTATTATGGGGTTAATATGCATATAAAGGAAGAAAAGTAGAATAAAAAAAAATACAATTCAATGATAACTGTACAAGCATGGATTTTTCTGGTTTCAAAAACTAGACAAAAGTGTTTTTCCAACCTTCTGCTGAATGTCCAGGAGGCCCTGAAGCTCAGTCACCTGCAGGAGTCAAGCACAAATAAACGTATAATATGTATAACTTACATATTGCACAAAAAACAAAACCCAGCATCATCTGAAAACAACATTTTCCATTACAGTCTGCTTCTTCTTTCGGCTGTTCCCTCTGGGGGTCGCAACAGCGGATCATTTGTTTCCATCTTTCCCTGTCCTCTGCACCTTCCTCCGTCACAAAAACCCACTGCATGTCCTCCCTCACCACATCCAGAAATCACCTCCTTGGTCTTCCCTTTTTTCTCTTGCCTGGCAGCTCCATCTCCAGCATCCTTCTACAAACAGATCTTCTATCCCTACTCTTCAAGTGACCAGTATGTACTTCGTCTCAGATTCGGTTCTTGACATTCAAGGATATGATGTCAAGGCGCAGTCGAGATGAAGAGAGGATCCAGTTTTGGGACTTTGTATCTAGAACCTCTGGATCTGAGGCTTCCTTTGTGGGGAGGCTGGGCTCAGCCTTAGAGATCAGGTGGAGAGTTCAAATATCCAGAGGGAGCGGGGAGTGGAGCTGCTGCCCCTTTGTGTCGAAAGGAGCCAGTTGATATTTGTGTAGGCATCTAATCAGGAAGTCTTCCTTTGGAGGTTTTTCAGGCACGTCCAACTGTGAGGGGATCCCGGTGTAGAACCAGAACTCACTGGGAGACAATATATCCCATCTGGCCTGTGAAAGCTTCGGGATCCCCCAGGTTGATCTGGAGAGTGTTGCTAGGGAGAGGAACATCTGGAAGTCCCTGGAGTTTGAGGACTGTGTGATGATGATGAAGTTTGGCTTACACTTGTAATAATGCTGAAGCTAACATCATCCAAGACTGTGGAAACAAGGTCAATGTCAAACCGCGACTTAGACAACTACTCTACTAATTACATGCCGATGGCGTTGCTACTGCCCCACTTTTTTCTTTCAGGTAGGGCTCAGTTGTTCATGAATAAGCCAGCAGGGCAAGCAGACATGTAAATACGGTTCAGTGTTAAAGTCAAATGCAAAGTAAAAAGAGGAAGAGGGCTTCTCACCTTGGTCTCTGCTTTGCTGAGAGCAGTCTTCAGGTTGCCGACCTCCTGACTGAGGCTCTGTTGACTATTTTGGTGGTTCTGCTGGAGCTCCTTCTGCTTAGCAAGGTTCTGCTGAAGGGCCTCTCTAGCCTGCGAGAGCTCCTTCTGGGTCTGCTGATTGATGTTCTGACGGGCCTGAGTCAGAGACTGAACTGATTTTAACTGATTCTGTGTCTGAAATTGAACAGGAGGAAAATGTTGGTAGTATTGGCTTGGTGTCAAGTGTTGGGGGAAGTTCATCGGGTTCTGATGTTCTGTAGATTCATGCTAAATGACGACCTACATACAAATAGTGAAATAAAACGTCTCCTAAGTAACTAGTTTATTGGTTTGTCATCACAAGAGGAAGTGGTGAAGATCACAGTTGTGTGTTGCTATGTTCTTACCTGTTGGAGCTCTTTCTGACTCTGGGTCAGCTGGTTTTGATTCTGCTGCAGTTGAGTCTGGGTTTGGGACAACTGGGATTGGACCTATAGTACCAAAGAGGTGAGAATCCATGCAGTGACTCCTGTCTGTCAGAAGTATTTTTTAACTAAATTATGTTCCAAATTTAACCTGGTGAAAACTTTGAACTGTGGTATTCTAACCATCACTAAAATAAATGTAAGAGCAATAAACAGAGTCAGACATCGTATATGTCCATCTTAGGCCACATACATTTAGAAGGATCATGGTTGTGCTCAGCTACCTGTGTAAGCTGGTTCTGGTTCTGTATCAGCTGGCTTTGAGCCTCTTGCAGCTTTTCCTTGGTCTGCTGGCTTTCCTTTTGGGCTTGATCCAACTCCTGCTGGTGCTTCTGGGCCTGGTTAGGGAAAACAAATCTCTTCACATCCAACAGGCTCATTTAAAAAAAAAAAAACCCCAAGATCAGAGTAATGCATCTGAGCCATGCAGAGGCTCAGGGTTTATTTGAGTTCTCTGTGCATCTCAGACTAAACTGTGTCACTAAATTGTGTTATTGTTCAACAACAAATTACGTTTTTAGTGGCCATTAAAGTCTGGACCAGAACTGCATGGAAATTCTGTGGAGAGAGCTGAATAGATCAGTTCAAGCCCACAAAGCAGTTCTATAAAGAAAAGTAGGAAACACTATACAACGGACCTGCTTTTAGAGTTGGACAGCAAATAATTGACTGTTTTTATAATTTAAAGGATTTAAAATAGACTTGAAGCTAACAATCAATCAAAGAGAAAGGTTTCAGAGTATATCTTTTATTTGCAGTACGGCGCTGGTTGCACGATGCCTGGTCGCCCCTCAGAGGGTTGTTGAGTCAGCAGGAGTTTCTCTGTTAATAGTCCTTAATGTGCTGGTCCAACTCTGACAGTTGGGGGGAAGCCTGCCCCCTGCCAATGGTCAGAATCTCTCTTCTGTGTTTAGTGGGATGTTTTATAACCTCAGATTTGAGATTTAGGTATGCTAATTGGGATCACAGGCACAAGCTCCCAGCTTTGGATTCATCTTATTCTCTCCTGCGTCAGCAGTGTTTTCTCCTGGATTCATTTAGTCATTTTTATGTGTATTTGTCTTTCACACGGCAGACGGCTTTTCTTCTCTAGTTTCTGGTTCTGGTGCTGGCTTTACTGCAGCTTTATAACAAAAGAGTCAAATTGCAACACATGCTGATGTTTTACATTTAATGAGGATAGTTAACAGGCCCGCCCCTTCCTATACGCAGAGCACGAGCTTGCGTGGGGCATCTTTCTCAGAGGGGGGAAACCATCAGCCGGTGCAAATATGTGATGGTCACACAGTGTCAATAAAGCTTGAACCGCGGGCACACAGCGCACACCCAAGGAGCTGAATGAGCCACTCCTCCGCTTTGAGAGTGAGAGAGAGTTAGAGTGAGAGGAACATACGCACAAGAGAGAAGCAGAGCTCCATCTGCAGCGATGTAAACTTGAAAGCCTTAAAGTCAAAATGATTTGCATAATTCACCCCAGGTTCTGTCACAGCACTAGACAGAGAGAGGAGTAGAACCTGTTCTGGACATTCATTCATTTTCTGTAACCGCTCATACTGGACATTCAATGAAGCTGATTTTGCAGACAGTCTTTAAATATAAATATAAAATATACTAAATGAATTATTGATAATAACACTGACTTTTGTTTTAAATAATAGATTATTACAAGTGGACAAAACTAAAACAGCTGGAAAATGTATGAATATATTTTAATAGGGTTAAAGTTGCTATTTCTGAGTTATTTAATTTAACAATAATATTTTAATTTGAGGCTAACTTGAAATGAAGTAAGTTACTTATTTTGAAGGACTGGTTGCTATTATTTATTAAGTTATTTATTTATTATTTTGATTTCATGTTAAAGTTGTTGTTTTTTTAAATAAGACATATTTATGTTGTGAATCAGAAGTATTTGTTTCAGATTTGTTCATTTAATTTTTATTAATCCGTTTATGTTGGACATATATCTTTATGTTTGACAAATTTACACGCACATACACGAACAGATAGCCATGGGGTGGGGGGGCACCTTAACCACATTCCGCTTAAGGCACCAATTTGGCGATGGGGAAAAGTACTTGGACAGAAAAACGGTCCTACGTCATACTACGTTGAGTATATAATAAGCTCTAAATGACTTCCTGCTCACCTCCTCCAGTTTTTTCTGCACCTCCTCCTTAAATGTGTTCAGCTCCTCTCTGGCCTTCTTAAGCTCCTCCTGGGCTTTGGTCAGCTCCTGCTGCACCTCTGGACTAAGGCCGGCCTCACTTCCTGCTTTAGTAGCACTTTCCTCGACCAGCTGGAACACAAAAACACATCAAAGACTGAATGTTTCAGTTTTCATTCGTACAACACCAGCTGTCCACCACAGCCTTGGACCACAGTCCCACCTTGTCGTACTGGACTTTGAGCTCCTCATACTGGGCCTTGTAGCGTCGTGCAATCTTCTTGACCTGGGTGATGGTCTTGTTCTTCTCCAGAATTTCGCTGTTTTTGGTCTCCAAATCTTTCTTCTGCGAGTCCCTCTCTGATGTGAGACGGGCCACAGACTCTTTGACAGATTGCAGCTCTGACTGAGCAGTGTTTCTGCTGGCGCTGGATCTGAAGCACACAAACGGATAATGAGGGAAGTTCAGGGATGCATCGATCAGTCTAACACGGAGAACATTTCCTGCTGGTGCTCTGCTCTGTTATTTCAACCACCCAGTTACAAAAGTCATTTACAAACCACAAGAAAAATAATTTACAGACAGAAGCTGGATTTGCTACCCTGAACTGGTATTACATTTTCTTTCAACGCTTTGACAAATCCTGGCTACTTCAGTATTCTGATTGTCGTTTCAGTGAGTGCTCTACCTTGCCAGCTCAGTCTTTAGTTTGGCCGTCTCTTCAGCCAACTGAGTGATGCGTTTCTGCTGAGCTTCTCTCTCATTGGCCATTTTCTGTTTCTCCTCTACATCGCTGTCTTTCTGTTGGCTCATCAGTTGCTGTGGAAGAGTAAGTGTTAATTGCATGTCTGAGAAAAAGTAACATTTTCAAAATACCAAAAGGCCCAAAAAAATCAGCTGGCATATGAGCAAAAGAATCCCCGGAACCGGAGGTTTCCCTCTGGGTAGCTGGCGGTCTGAAAAGTATACCTCATAAATGATAATGCCCATGATTAGAGGTCTTTGGGGTGAAACAATCGCCATCTTTCATTAAATTATAAATGGTTAAGAAGTTTGCTGGCCTGGAGCTGGGTGTGGTTCAACGTGCAAAATCAGAGCATGTTCCACACCTGGATGTATTCCTTAATGTGACATCAAGTTTGAGTAGAGTTCTCTTTAAAAAAAAAAGCAAACAAACAAACAAAAAAAAACTCACCCTTCATAAAAAAGTTGAGATTCTTTGTGAAAAGGGATAATTACGAAGCTGCAGGGTTGACCAATATTGATTTTTCTAAGCATATGAGACCCCATGAAAGCAATAATAGCGTACTGTGCTTCTTTCTCTGCTTTTACAGTGAACACAAATGCCATCACCTCCTATATCCGTCTGTGTAGATGCTGTACTTGTAAAGTCAATTTGGCTTCAACTTATCAGCTTTATTTATCAGTTATAGCAGCTGACAATTCATTTTTCGTTCCTATATCTTACGGCAATTTATTACAATGCATGGAAAGTATGCAAAAGCAAAGAAATATAGTAACATATAAAAAAGGTATAAAATAAAATAAGGTTTCTTATACCCATAGTCTGTATTCCAGAAAGAGGAAACATTCAGCATTTACCTGAGTTTTAGCCTTCAGCCGTTTGAGGTCTTCCTCCAGTAACCTTTTATCAGCTTGCAGGGAACCATTTTTCTCCGACAGCAAAGACAATGAGTGATGAAGAGGGCTGATGTCTGACTGGAGCTTCTTAACCTGATGACAGGTGAAGACAAAACAGTGGAAGCATAGATAAGTAAGGATCTAACAGAAGGTAACAGCGGAACTTTATTTGTATTTCATATAGTCATAATATTCCTTTTTGTGTTGAACTCAACCGTGCTGCTTAAGAGTGGAGCAAGGGAAAGTTGACTGATAGTTATACTTAATAGGTAAAATCGATCAAATTGTTTCTAATGACTTATGATGAACAATGTCTACAATCCACTGGTACCTAATGTTGGGTTGGGAAGTACCTATAATCACACAAAAGACAGGAAACGGAGAAACAGAGTAAGAAAATCTCACCAAAACAAGAATGGAGACACACATACGGCTGTTGTTATGGATGTTGTTTTACAGTTTCAGATAACATGATTGTAACTGGGTTTAAAGAAGAAAGAGAACATTTTGATACCAGAGCTATGAAAATAACCTCATTACAACAATCATGTGACACATCCAGAACGCAAACGGTGTGCTACATGTTTAGCAGGACCTTAATTGAGCCGGTCATGTTTTGTGTTCAGACACCTTCCTTATAATAATACTAATAATGTATTCTTTATCAATTAGTCATTTATGTTGGGTTAGTTATAGGGATCACGATAGTAAGTTCTTAGAATCCAAATGGCACCCTCTCTGACACCCACATGTGCCAACACTGAAAGAATTGTTTGAAAAATATTGTTTTCTTCATCAGTATCAGTCATGAAAGTAGGTAATTCCTGTAAAATAACTATTTCTTGCAACACCTCTGATATCCTCGTAGTGACAGATCCACTGCATGGCAGCAGGGGATGTGTTCTAAACGTTTCCACTGATCTTCTTCATTACATGGTAAAATTGTTTATTTTTAAAATGTTACTCTTACAAAGCAAACTAACAAATACGTTGGAAGGTTTTACTACAAACGCAGAGCATAAATCAATATAACGTAGACTAAATGATTGGATTGCTTTTACCATATCATCTCAGAAGGGATGACGGCTGAGCTTTGAAACTTTAACTCTGAGGTTCAGAAACCAAAAAAAAACCCAAAACAGCCTGGCTTTCTGATTGCAGCTTCAAGCATTGTTAAAACGGGAGACTACAATAAAAGGGAGACACAGGAAAAACCATGACATGGACCACAGGAATCTTACTTTGGCCTGAGCTTGCTGCAGTTCTTGTGCCAGTTTCTCTCTTTCCATTTTCAGCATCCTGTTGATTTCTTGGAGAGCACCGACAGTCTCCATTTTCTTTAGCTTTTCCTCTTGCTGGGACAGCGTCTTGGATGTAATCTGAGGAAATGAGGCAATAAAACTGGCTCAGTGCGGTAACAAATTCCCATCATGCCATTTGCGGACTAACCTGGTGGAGCAAACACCTTTTTTTCCCCACAGCCTGAAACACAGGCAGATTCCCTAAAGTCCCATTTTCATTCATAAACCTCTTGCATTATCGACACCCATCATGTTACAGGTGTTGTGATTGCTGACATGTATTGCACATTGCAGAATCTTATCTATTGAAAACCATCAGTGTTAAGAAGACAATATCAACCACTATAAAATCTGAGTAAAAAGGTTGCCATCCCATCTGATCTTAAGTCACCCCAGTTGTCAGTGCCGCCTGCGATGAATTACAGTCAGGACTGAAGCAGGTCAAGTGGAAAATTTGAAAATTTCAGTTGAGGGTGTGATTTGTACCGTGTCAGACATTCTTAATGGTTGTTTAGAACACGCTCCCAAAGTACTGGGCCACAGACTGGCAATGGGTCGTAAAGCATTTGCTAAGGGGCTGATTCAGGAAAAAACTAAAACGTACAACACCCCAAATTGAATAATTAACAGGTATAGGATAATTACTATCTCAGTAATTACATTGAACTTGTAAGTGTTGGTGCCACAAATTTCTCTACCCACAATGCTCCACACTCACGTGGGGACAACAGTCGTTGTCACGTTTAACTCATCCTCTGCTCCACTCTCAAACACCATCTCTCTGCCTCCCTCACTCACTCAACCCGCACTCACTCAACAACTGTAGGAAGTTACTCACTATCACTATGCTTAATTTCAGTTTAAGATGTCACAAAATATATTCCGAAACAGCCTTGAGCTACGATGTAGAACAAAAGTGCAGTGAGATGTTCTTATAGAAATAAAACAATGTCCTCTCTTGTCCCACGGATGGAAACTTCCTTGTTCAAAAAATGTTGCAGAACGACATTTGACCCTCGTCTTGTTATGAATCTTTAGTCTGAGAAGGGATTCACACACTTATGTTAGAGTTGCTACAAGTGGTCCCATTCTAAACTCTAACCCTGATCTTTAAATACAGGGACGTTTTTGGTGTTGTTCTCATAAGACGAGCAATAAATGCCTCCAAATGTTTATTGATTTTGTTATCCATCTCTAGTCTTCCATCCCTCCATCATTAAATATGTACCTGCATTTTCACCCTCTCAGCGTTCAGGGCTTCCTGTAGCTCCTTGACTTCTCTGTCTTGGTGCTCCACTCGCTGTTTGTGGCGAAGAGCTTCTTCCTCAGATGCCTCGCATCGAGCCAAAGCGATTTCTTTCTCACGCCGTACAAACCTACAACAAACATATATTTTTTCCAAACTCAATCCCACCGAGTTTACACTGCAACAGTTTTCTCTGCTTTGATGTTGCAGGTCTACCTGAGTATTTCCAGTATCTGTTCAGTGGTCTTCCCTTCCTCGCTGAATGACAGGTCTAGCTGCGGCTGCAGCTGTTGCACCTTCCGACTCTTGGAGGCCATTTCATCCATCTGTTGGTGTAAGAGTGCATTCTGCTTCCCCAGCTCTGTGCAGTGACGACTCTTGTTAGAAAGCTCCTCCTGTAGGAAGGTCAAACTATCAGACGTATTTTGTGGAAGCAGTGGTTCTGTTTTACACTCTTTGAAAGGCAGCTTAGACAAACCAAGTTTCATTTTCCATTGGTTGAATTCACTATATATATTAAAATTTTCTGGATAACTGTGTAAAAGGACTCGGGGAATGTCTTCCATCTTGGGTGAATCATCCTACCTTCAGTCGTCTCTCTTCTGTGTTCCAGACTGAACTTTTCTCCTGCAAAAGAGATGAGGTCTTGTTCATCCGCTCCTCTAACTCCCTCTTTTGTGTGGCGTCTTGCTGTGACTTCTTTTTCAGCTCCTGCAGGGCCTCCACATCAGCAGCATGAAGCATTAGCTCCCGCTCATACTTAGCCTGAGCCTCTGAGGCCAACTTTGTCTGAAAAGAGGACAGAGGGAACGGTTTAGTTTGCGCAGGTCAAAACAGCTTCCAGTTGCATAAAGAGTGTGTATATTAATAAACCTGCAGCACGCTCTCCTGCATGGCCTTTTGCTGGAGGGTGACAGCACCAGCAGCTTTCTCCAGCGCCTCCTGCTGCTCTGTCTGGCTGGCCTTCAAAGTGCGTTGCAGCTCAGCCACCTGGATGGGACAGCAGGGTTACTATAGAGACCTTAAGGTCAACATTGTGTAGCATTGTCTGCACTAATGAAGTGTCTTTAAGTATGACCGTTGGGAAGATGATCATGAACAAAAAGCTAGGAAATCTGTTTCCCCTCTATTTAAAAGGTATATAACTACCAAAGCTCATTATTAAAGCATATTTGAATTTTACTGCAATGTATCCACAAGAAAATCCTCCAAATACCAAAGTAGTAAAAGATGTTCCAATAATTCTAATTAAATTCTTATTGCCAATATTGCCAATATGTCCGACAGTTAACAGGTTTCCACAAAAATGACTTGATAGATTTCCATGAAACTTGGGCGGATCCACTTGTAGCAAGGAAGAACCCATTCAATTTTTGAGCAGATACATATTCAGGGCTGCAGTAAGGTTATTTATTGAGGCTGACGGACTTCTGTAACTAGGAGACATTAAATACTTCTACTACTTATTATAATAATAGTAATATAACTAAATAATTATTTTCTTCTTTTATTTGCACTGAAGAGAAGCCATGAAGGATTGTTCCTTATACCAGTGAATACTGCAATGAACATAATTACATTACATTCTAAAGATAATGACACTGGAAATAATGAACTCGGATAACAAAAACAATTATAATTCAGGAATTTTCAGCGCTCTCTGTTGAACAAACTTTATGATGTTGTATAAATTACCTCATTAATAGGGTTTTTAAATTAAGATGTTTCAGGACGGCATTTTATTGTAAGTTGACTCCAATAAGATGATATTTGTCATCTCAGACACTTTATTGGTCCACCTCTCATTACAATAACCTGCAAAAACATTGGTTGGTTTGGCAACATGCAGACAGTGAAAGCAGCATTTAAGTTGTCATAGCAAACGTGTTTGAAATAGTTGCTAATTTACACATCCATCTTTTACAGACACACATCTTCATTCATCGGCAGTCATCTTTGTGTTTACCTCAATAATCCAAACTAAAAATTCCCTCCTGTTGTGTTTTTGCCTCTCTCTAGTGAGCAACTAAATGTTCTAGTGGTTAACTAGATGGTGTGATCACCATCAGCGTTCAGAACTTCTTCACTAAAACAGTTGCATGCTGTACTTGATAACGTAGGCTATGAAGTTAACCCAAACGCTTCAGTTATAGTTGAAGAGCTAAAACATGAGTGGAAATCCACTAAGTAAATGTAAAGTGGATGGGAGCACCAGATTCCGATGGAAGGTGATTCTTGACATTTGAGACATTGTGATTATAAATTCTCAATTTTAGCAGCTTTTCTGTGTCGGCTGATCATTTTATGTTTTTGACTGCAAAAGGAAAAATATGAAAATTTTAATGCACAATTCCCTAAAAGGAATGTAACACATAGGCAAACAAATGAAAATTTCATATTTCTAAGAAGGTATTTTAGTCTGTTTTTTAACAGACACACAGACAATAAAAATAATAAGAATTCCGCTATTGCAACTTCTCAGTGCTCTGTGGCACACAAACATTATGAAGCTAACACTATGTATGTAATGTAATGAATGTGAGAAGACATCCTCAAAGGCCCGGTTGTATAAATGTGCGCTGCATGCTTACTTGTTTTTCCACTGCATCAACAGTCTTTCTCTTCTCCTCTTGCTCCAGCTGCTTCATTTTCTCTACCTCCAAAATCCTCTTCTCCAACCGCTTCTGCACCTCGTCAGACTCCTTCAGCCTGATTTCCAGAGGACTGCGCGACTAAAGGATGGAGAGTGAGTTTGCATTTGTGAGGACGAGTATGTAGCTAAGCGTTGCTGGTAAAAAACAAACCAAAGCACTGTACCTCCTTCTCTTTCTTCAGGCTGTCTTCCAGAGACAAGACCACAGCCCTGTACTGCACCACTCTAGCATTAGCATTCTTCAGCTGCTCTCCTAGCTCCACGTTTTGTTCCTCAGCAGTACGCAGAAGTCCTTTCACCTCTATGAGCTCCTTTTCTGACTGGCTAGGCTGCTGGGAGGCTGCTGGCACCGGAGAGCGTACTGCACCTATCCAGAGACGAAACATAAAGCAGCAATGATTACTCGTTACATTTCAATCATCTGCTGTTTGTATATTAGTGATGCTCTCTTAATGGTAAAACTACTGATCCGGCCTGCATCATGGAAATGTGTGCACAGGCAGCGTAGAGCAGAGAGGGGCTGCCATGCGTTGGGCAATGGTTCCGAGAGCACTTGCTTTGTTTTGCAGCAGAGCCTTGTCTGGGCGGAGCATAAATTTTAACCGTGGAAATTTCCCGATAATGTTAATTTTATTTGAGGGAATGCAAAATTGTTAAATTCATATCATTATGCAGCCTCAGCCCCTTGGATAAATACTTTGGAATTACAAATAGTTTTTCCATTTGGCTGCTCTCTAAATGATGATGGTACTTATCGTTGACTTTAGAACCGTATCTTACCTTAGCTTTGAGTGCAAATTTCAGTCAAACATCATAATTTGAGGAAGACTCCTTGAAATGCTATTACAGGAGCAACAGATTTTATGAGTAAGTGTTCTAAATCTGGGCCCAGATCTACTGTATAGAACTTTTGTGATGAAGCAACTGAGCTCTGCTGTTTACCTCTCACTGGTGCTCTGAGGGTTGCAGCTCTGGTGGCTGGGGTGGTGACAACCTCAGAGGAAGAGGCAGAGGCGAGCTGAGCCTTCAGTGCTGCCACCTGCTGTTCAGATGTATGAAGCAACTCCCTGGTCTTCTGCTGCAAGGTGTTCTGCGTCTCCAGCTTTTTCTTAGCTTCTAATAACTGAGCCTGGGGACCAAATAGGTACAGCATGTGATCCGATTCTTATTAATGAACTCTCAGGAGCATATTCTGTATTGGTACCCATGCATTTAATAAATATACTCCACATACGTCCATGGTGCGGCCGAGGCTGTGTCTCTGTGCGACTTCCTCATCCAGCCTGGTCTTCATTGAGGCCAGCTCTGACTCCAGATGCTCGATCTTGTTATTCAGCCGTTGGCGAGTGTCTGTATCTGTGCGCTCCATAGTCAACTATATCAATATAAGAGGACAAAAACAGAAAGAGAAAAATACATTTTAAGTGCATATATGAATATTTGATGACTCAGAATGACACATGATGAAGCGTTTTTGACCTTTTTGTCAATTACACATGATTATACACATACAGGTATGTCTGCCGACTTTAGACTAGGGTTTAAGTTCATTTGAAGAAACTGTTGGGTTTTGGTGGTGGTATGCAATCGCCAAAGTTATTTGTTATTATTTCATCATAGTCGGCTTCTTGCTCCCTTCTTCTGTTCTTACCAGATAACAGAATACATTTGATGAATGACATGGTACCTGTATAGTCTTGAGATTGGTGAGCAGCAGGTTCTGGTTACGTTGCTCCGTAAGTATGGCCTCCTTCTCTCGACTGAGCCGACTCTCCCCTTGTCTTAACATTTCTCTCTCTGTAGTCAAATTCTCCACACGCACCTGCAGTAACACAGGGGGGGGAAAAAAACATTAAGAGAAAACTGACAGAATAAAATAGAAAATATATTTTTTGTGTGAAAAAGGTGAAAAGTCCACTTAATAATGAACATTTAGGTGATTTTCACATTTGGATATAATAATTCTGACACTGTTTTATCAGATTTCACCTTTGCTTGACCAATCTGTGTTTGAATATGCATCTCCCGATAAAGTTAATATCTATTAATCGGAGATACTAAAGGAACAGTACACACAAAAATCTAAATTCAGTCTTAATAGACTCACTCTCATGCTGAAGGCAGGTGAATTTTCTCTATCTAAACACATATCGAGATTTCAGTGAAGCCACATTCTTCAGAACAATTAAAGAGAATTGAGATGTCTTTTAGAATGAAATTATTCAGACAGCTTTGACATCATAAACAAAGTTTTGAGTGGCACTAAATCATATGAGCTGTAGGGAGTCACTGCATTTGTTTTCTTTACATTATAATTACAGCTCCCGTCATCTCATGATATAACGTTGTTAGCCGACATAGAGATTCATTTTGCATCCTTGGGATTTAGACGGATAAGAAAAACAGCTACACATGCGAATGTCATAGAAATCAAAACCACATCGGTCATAAACACCAAACCTATGTAAAAACGCAGTTTCTGTTTATTGAGGAGTTTTTCAGCCTGTTGTGTTAATGTATATGAGAAGGCTGCAAAGCTGTTTTTATGTGAAGATGCAGAAATGTTCAGTGGACTAAAGAGCTTCACCCAACGTCCCATGATGAGTAGATAATGATTCACTGTTGGGTGAACCGTTCCCATAAGCTTTCCTCCTTTTTACCTCTTCCAGAGCCAGTTTCTCGTTAACCTGCCTCAGGTCCTGGCTCATGGTGTGGATGATGTGCTCATGGCGTTGTGTCGTTGCAGCCATTTTCTGATTCCTGCCCTGCAGGGCAGATATCTCTCTGCGATAGGCTGATACAGTCTCCTGGAGCATCTCATACCTGATATGCAGCAACAGAGCACACACACAATATAAAAATGATCTCCAAAAGCCAAAATATAAGCCATGTGCAGACGCAGCAGCGGCCCAAACAAACCTCTTGCTGCCAAACTCGAGTTGTGAGGTGAGCTTGGCGTGGCTGGAGCGGAGTTGTGTCAACTGCTTCTGCAGCTTGTCGTTTGTTTCATTCACCATCCTGTCATTTTCAGCCTTCTCCTTCTTATACAATGTGAAAGCATCGTTCAGCTGTAAATAGAAAACACATCCAATCAGCTGCTGATTTTCCTCCTCATAGTTAATGTTGTGTGCTGATGTTTTACCTGCTTCAGAGCAGCTTTAGCATTAGCCGTCTGTGCCGACTCGGCAGCGGCGGTCCTCTGAGGGGTAGAGCGAGTAGCTGGGAGTGAGGGCTTGTTATGTGCAGGGTGCAATGAAGAATCTGGACCTGCAGTCATACAAGAAATCGTAGTCTTAATTTATGAACAGCACACAGGTGTCTCCTCGAGTCTTAGTCACCATAAAGTCCTGAGTGTGTCTGCGTTTTGGTGTCACCTTGAGGTGGGAGGCTGAAGCCGGTGCTTTGTGCAAGCAGGGCCTTGAACATGTCTCTCTGTCTGGCATTGGAATCAGCGAGCTGTTTTTGCTGGTTCCTCTGCTCTCTCAGCTGCTCCAGCTCTTTCTGAAGTTTATCCACACTTGCCTCCAACTCGGACATGCTGAAGAAAACAGAGTGAAGGGTTACTGAGCATTTCAAGCACCATCTCTGTTCACCTCAGCACTGATAAGAAACCGTTGAATGAAGAATATTCATGGCTGCTTGGCGCACTCTCAGCTACAGCTCTTAGGTAGTCGTCCAAATTTTGAATCCCAAATATCAAACCTGTTTGTACTCGAATCTGTTCAGCCCCGATGAGACTACAAACAGTTTGTGAGGTTTAAAGCTGGATCTGGAGAGAATTATAAACATTTGGCTCACTTCCAACATGATTTACCAGGTCGTGTAAATCATGTTGGATTTAAAATTTTACGATTGTAAAATGTACAATTGTACAATATTACCAGTTTAAGATCCTTTCCTGATGGTAAATAATTTGTTTGCTCTTCTACTAAAATTGGGATCAGATGACAGCAGATTCTATAAGTAAAGCTCTTCTTACATGTGTGATTACACAAGTAAGTTATGGTCCAACATCTCAGTGTTATAACACTTAATACTTATAACTTAAGTAATAGTAATAGTAATATTCAAGATTGGAACCGTCTTAAGCACCTCAAGATTCCAGATTTTCTGGACTGAAGATTGGTACTGATCATGGTCTTGGACCATAATAATTGGTCAAAGTTGGTGACAGAGAGAATGAAAAAAATAATTAGGTCTACGCTGTCCTCCCCCCATCAGCAAGGGTTTATTCCTGAAAAAGCCCCAAATCCCCTGCATTGTACAAGCAATCCCCCTGATTGAACAAATTAAATGTGAGGTTATGATCAAAACAGGGTTTTTGGTAACCCTAAAATACTAACTATTACAATATAATATGATAAATACAAGATAGATCTCCTCGGAAACTGACCGTTGCCATAACTAATCCAATTCTTCCTCACACTACAATCTATAAGGGTTTAAATTTTGGAAACGACCCATGACATATTTCTTGAGTTATTGCTTTAACAGGAAGGATCTTCCATTCTATTCATTTTTATGGTCCCTGCCTTTTAAGGGATATAAAAATGGTAAAAAAAAGAAAAAAAAAAAAAAAAAAGCACCGCTTCAGAATACAGCTGATGAATGTGCACGATTTGTTCAAGACATATGATGTATGAAGACACACAAAGTAGTTCTTTCTGTACAAAAACATTGAGAAATTCTCACCGCGCTGAAGTGACTTGAGTCTGCTTCCTGTCCCTCTCCTCTTCCAACTCCCTCAGGCTTCCCAGCAGACTTTGGTTCTGCTTCTGCAGCTCCTCCACACTCCGGAATGACAACCGGCCCGCACTGATGACCTCAGAGGTGCTGGAAATATTGTCGTCATCCTTTGCCACCTCATTACCCCTGGCTTTCTCTATCTCCACCAGAAGAGAGCACAGCTGGACAAGAGACACATTTGTGCATGAGAATATCAGCAACACTCAGTGGGGATCAAATCAAGAGGAATCTTTATCCCCTCTTTTGATATTGTTTTATCATCAGCTGTTCAACGTTTTGTTAATAATCGGATGAGATAGAGCATTGCCTCACTGATGCATACAATGTTTAATTGCATGAACAGAATCAAAAAATTTGATAAAAATGCAGATATCAGATAAATGCATCGGTACCTGTACAGAGGCGTCCTTTAGCTGCCTCTCTGCCTTCAGTTTCTCTCGTTCCAGGTTTTCATAGTGCTGTTTGGCCTCCTCTTTGTCTTTCTGCAAACTATAAATCTCCTAATGACAAAACAGAAAAGTAAGTTAAACAGAGTATGTGTTTATCTGATATCAAAAGATGAGTAATGGGTCTTTAGATAAGTTTTCCTTTGCAATATGTCCTTTTTAGTTTTAATTCTCTTTACTCACATTATCCGTTTTTTTTTTTGTTGCATTTAGTCCATTTATAGTCTGGATAGTTTAACCTTAAATAGTTTCTGTGGTTCCAACAGCAAAATTTACATTGACATTTTTAAGATCACTGGAAATTAAATTAAGGACTTGTTTCATGTCCAAACAACAAAATAAATATGCCGACTAAGAAGGGATATCACAAAGCCAGTTACTGCAAAGAGTTTTCATTTACTCACAAAACTGCACAAAATAGTGTGTTTGTAAATAAAAAAGGTTATGTTTAAGTGGGCGGATGCATCTTTTGATTTTATTTAATAAGTGAATGTAAGATGTGTGAAAATGCACCAAAAAAAAAAAGACCATAAAGTTAATCATGTCCTGTGGATGGAAAGTTATTTTTTCTTCTTCGTCATGTCCAGACATGTTTTTCATGTCTGGCTTGAACTACGGTAAAACTACCCACGAAGATTTAAGACGTGCAAGAATACAGAGGATTTGAAGCTCCTTCGGTATCTTTCTTTAATGCAAAGCAGAAACTGGCCTTTATACACTGTAGGAACATGAACTTATCCAGACCGTTCGAGCCTGCTCCAGCTTATTGCACAGGGAGGCCATGGATCTCTGCATGCCCTCGTATTCCTCTCTCTGACGCTTGAGGACGGGAGCCTTGGATTCAACCTCCTCCACAATCTCGTCCAACACTCTGCTCACTCGCCTGGTCTCCTGCTTCTCCAGCTGGAGCTGCGTCTGATTCTCTGTATAAGCGTTGTACAGCTGAAGAGAGGGAGAGAGGATGAAAAAAATCAATACTTGCTACAACATATTCAACAAACCGTGTTAGATGTGTTTCTTCTGCATCAAATCTCAAATAACAAGGATTTTCACCACAAACAAGAAGCTGTGGAACCAAAAGCTTCCTTGAGTCTTGAGTGTGACATCAAAGTACCATTCATTTCTTGAAATCATTTTACAGGACTTTCCTTAAGACATTTTCACTAGGAGGGTTTACCTGGACCCCTTTATTCCAAATGAAATCTGAAGAAAATCCTAATCCGTGAGAAACTGCGGCATGTAAACACCCTGTTCTGAATATTTCATTCCTTTGAAAAGGGGTAGTATAACTCCGGTTGGAATGACGAGCACAGCATGTAAACAGTGGAAAGGAATAATCCCTGGTGAGCGTGAGCCTGGCGGCGTTCTCGCGTACACAATGCTATTATTTAAGCGGTAACTGATAATGAATGAATCAAGGACCTCTGGCAATGGCATGGATCTAGATTTTCAGGATGAATCGCGTGATGAAGAGTTTCTGCGTTTAACGTTATTGCGGATAATATTGATGTTAACACAACACTTTTACATAATATAAATTAATTACCTAATGTTTGCTAACATCATAATTGTGTAATATTAGTCAGAGTAAAGCCACTCTGAGGTACCGATAGGGCTTTGGTTTGAGGGTCTTTTCCTCTCTCCCCTCCATCTCTGGCAACATCTGACCAAAATTACAGAAATATCAGAGCTGGAGCTGAGCTTCCTTGTGTTCCTTAGCTTTTTATCTGTTGACTTGCTCTGAACACTTGTAATGCTGTTCTTCCATGAATGCTAGTTTCCTTAAGTACACTGGCTGTTTGTGGCCCCTTGGTTTGTTGGACATCTACTTCCCTCGCCTGTGTCTTTTGAAAGAGTCATTTCATGAAATCTGTCACTCTTCTCTAGCTTTATAATTGTGCAGCAGTCTTGACACGACCGTGCCCCTGAGCATGACTCTTGAGTGCTGGGATGCCCATATTACCAACATCTTAAGACTTCCTGCAAAACTTGCAATATGCCCCATGTCCATATCCTGATACTTGCCCCAGCTAGTCTCTGAACTGGGGGTCTTCTTTCCACTTAATCTTGAATTGTGTCTTCCTGACATTGTTACTCACTCCTGTAATTAGAGGACAACACACAAGTGCAATAGTCTATTACTGTTCATACTGACTGTTCATAATATGAATTACTCTTCATACCATAGCTTTTTCATATCTTTATATTCTATTTATTATACATACTGTACACACCTCACAACACTGCTTCTTTCACACTTCTGGTTAGATGCTAAACTGCATTTCCGTGTCCCAATACAGTAACTGTAGTGAACTTTACAGAGCCAGATTATGGGTTGATGGCGATTATCTCTAGCCAGCTAGGTTTATGTTCTGCCTCAGTATAATGAACTGAAAATATATATATTTACTAATAACTCCAACAAAAACATTATTAGCTAGCTACCTTGTCAGTTTGGCTTTTATTTAGTGTCTTATTATTATGAAATTATGGTTCATACTTATACCATTATTAGTTTTTATCTTAAAATGCTCTCTTTTTATCTATATTTTATTCCTTAGTTCAAATAAATGTAATATTTTTATGACTAGATTTTACTTACTTTCTTCTTTTAGTGCATTTCATTTTTATTATTTATTTTTATTGAATGTTTTTATCTTTTATTCATTATCTTTTATTATTATTTATCTTTTTGGTTTTTTTCAGCAACCTTGACATACAGTATGAAGATCTAGGTGCCTTCCAGTGCCAGAGAGGTTTTACTCTGAAAGGAAGAGTCCTGTTGAGTTAGCAGCATTTTATATCTTATTAAATTAAATGCAGTGACCGGACTGGATAAGAGAGTTTGGGGGGGTTGGGAGAATTATTAAGGGGTTGGTGGAACGTGGAAGACGGCCACGAGCAGAACAGACTACAAAAACAATAATGGTAACAGCAGTGATATGTTGTATAACATCAACATAATATCCATATCTAACTGTGTGTCCATCTTATTGTGTGTGTGTGTGTGTGTGTGTGTATGTGAGATTGTCAGTTGAAGGGGTTTTAAGGTTGGGGGTCATTGAAACACCACCACGACCCCCAGCGTGGGCAGAGAGGGACCCAAGCTACCACACCCCATGACCCCACAGAGCATGAAGGACCCGAGACCAATTGCCCTCAGGCTAACCGCACGCAATTCCCAAGAGAAACAACTTTTATTATTGTAACAACTCAGATTTTATTGCTCAGTGTGAATTAGTCGCCAAGTCCATTTCTGCGTTATTTCCTATGTTTTTCATTCATTTATGCTAACAACATTAGCAATAAGAATTCAACGGGTGAAAAATGCACAGGCACATTTACAAAGATTTGGGGAATCAACATGGTTACTTTCTGGCCCGGTACTGTGCAGTGAGTTTCTTGGCTGGACAGGAAGCATGAGCCAGCGCTCAAATCTTATTATGCATTCTTACAAAAAATACGTGTATGAGGTACAACTCATTATTAAAACCACTGCAAAGTCAGTCAAGCCGGATTCTTTCAAAAACGTAGTTAGTGACATAGGCAGGTTATAGGCAGGTTATAGTGCGCACACAGTTACTGCTAGTTCACTACTGAGACCAGTAGGTTATTTGTTATTCTTTAACAAGGGGGATGATCAAGTTTAAAGATAGTGCTATTAACAAACACCAGACCAGTAACGTTAGTCTGAAGTTAGTTTCATATTGCCGCCATAATGATTACCTGGGTCTCAGATTTGAGACAGTTTTTGAACCGCCAGTGGGAAAAATTAATATGTTAGTCTGTCTATCATGGATTAAAAGCTCAGTTTTCCCTGCCAAGGGTGGGCCATTTCAAATAACTTTTTACTCTGACTCACTTCTTTCCCTTCTTAATGGGTAGCAACGCTGCTGAGTGGACATGCAAACGGATTGGCTGAGAAGCGCCACGTGGGCCGCTACTGTAAAGGTTAGGAATGCTGTGCCGGCTAGACGTAGAGAAGCGTTGTGCCTTCAATGTTGCCCATTGAAGACAGAGTGAGAACAGACTACCCATACACAAACCCTCTAAACCGAGACAAGCAGAGGTCGGAGAGATCATTTTCTAGAACAACAATTGGACTTTCTCTCTCATTTCCGGCCAAGCAGACTCAGGATGGTCGATTCCTTGCTGGTTAGAAGCAGGACTCACACAATGGTTCAAGCCGCACACACGGACACACCAAGCATGAGCTACAACGGCTACAAACATCTCATCAGCTTTGAAATGTTTCACCGTGAATGAAAAAAACACAAAGCGCCAGAATAAGCTGCGAGGGAACAACGAAACGTAAACGTTCATGATGCCAATTTTAATGAGACACTTAAAAATGAATCAAACCGAGGAACTTACAAAGTGTCAAGAAGCTAACATTGGCAGAGCGGTTAAAACTAGCAAGAGTGCAGCGCCACCTGTAGGTCTATATGTTTCAGGTCAATTATGGTTTTAAACTTTCAAGAAGAAGAGTCATTGGAATCGGCGGGTAAGAATTTATAATTAAAAAAAAATGGGTACACTAATATGATTACTTTTAGGTTACTATGCAAAAACTTGACAACATACACTGATGTTAGAAAACTGATAAGTTGAACCATGTCAAACGTTAAACTTATCAAACTTACATCGAAGAACTTCATGCCAGGCTTTACGATTGCAGCGATGGCTGCTGCTGATGGACACATGGAGTCCAGCTGCTCCTCAGTCACCGAGGGCCCACCTGCATCAGAACACACAGGTTAACTAATGCAGTCAAGTATCGCAGGCAGACATCAAGGTAGGAATTAATGTCATATCAGCGTTATCTTACAGCAGTGCTTGCCAGCGGCCTTCACTGTGGCGTTTTCCAGCTCTTTCTCCATTTTCTTGATCTTCTCTAGAAGCTCCGCCTCCATGTGAGTCTTAAGTTCTTCTTCCTGCGATACCTTCTTCTCTAGAGATTTGTTGGCTGCAAA
Organism: Lophius piscatorius; assembly: GCA_009660295.1. Taxonomy (NCBI): domain Eukaryota; kingdom Metazoa; phylum Chordata; class Actinopteri; order Lophiiformes; family Lophiidae; genus Lophius; species Lophius piscatorius. The sequence continues at coordinate 184,375 of VRLP01000233.1, forward strand.
CACAGTGACATCACTTATACAGAGAGAGAGACAGAAAACTACACTTCACACATTAGAAGAGTGGTTTTCTTCACCAAACTCGGTTAGATTGTTGATATTATGAAAATAAGGACGGGACCGTTTACGTCAGGCCTCTAAAAGTGATCAGAGCGAGCAAAGTTCTTTTGAGATGTGTAAGGTTATGAAGAGAACCCAATCAATAACTTCTTATCACCTGCCATGCGTTTAACATCTTCTATGTAAAATGAAAAAGGAAAATGGAGCGATACCTTCTGCATTATCTTTCACAATCTTGCTTAGCTCTTCAACCGCTCTACTCAGCTCTTGGTTCTTGGTCTCCATGTCAGCTGCTGCGCCCTACATGGAGTCCAAAGACATCACATCCTGAGCACAACGTAGCGATCAAGTCCGCTATCATATTTGAATATTCAGAGAATATGCTGCGATTTATTCAACGAGCATTTGGCGAGTCGAACCTTATAAAGCGATGAAAGCTTGATATGGGCATTGAGCTCATTGGAATATTTCTCCTCCATGGTGCTGAGCTCATCTTTAACCTGGAAGCAAGCAAAGATCATATGAAGAATTCTACCTTCCTTTTTTTTTTAAATTCCACTCAAGATAATTAGGTTTGTCCTGTACATATTTAGTGAAATACATGAAACACTTGGTAAAAAACTGAATCTAAACAGAAGTACTTAAATGTCAGGTTCATTTGTATACCACCACCACAGGTTCATTAGGAATTAATAAACAAAACGTTGGTTTGGAATTCACTATAACTCTAAGATTACCTTTCATGAATAAATACTTTGAGGATCCTCAGCTATTTTGTGCTGATACCTCCAGTATCACCGTCTGTCTCACGCCCAAGTAAATTTGGTGAGCTAATTTAGCATTTATTTTTAGACCCCATGAATTGATTGGTCGGGAATATCCGTTTGTATACAGAGAAACATACGAAGAAATACAGAGAAACATACGAAGAAAGCAAGAGACAGACAGAGAGAGATTCCAATAAAACCACTGACTTTGGTGAGACCTCTCCTGCTGTAATTGTAAGTTTTTAATGCACCCGATTTGTCCTATGGTGTTCCTTACTGTGTTGGTTTCATTTCCATTATATTATGTCATTATAGATTATTTCCCTTCAATCGTAACTTATCTGATTATTGTGGAAAACAGAAATCAAAAAAGAAGGGGAGACGATTGAAGCAGGTGAGAAGAAAGGTGACTTTGACAATATGGCAAACAGGAAACAGTCAGAAGCCATGGGTGCATTTCAAAGAAGCTTATTACTAATTGATAATGACTAAGGAACACACCTCTGTGATCAGATGTTCTGGGCCGTATTGTGGAAAGGATCTTATCAATACTCTTTTTAGTCAAGTCTTACCATGAATAGCAAAAAGCCTACTCCATAATTAGTCTCCGTAAATGACATCAGGAAATACTCACATCCCTGCCTAGGGAGTGTTTTTGTATTGTAGAAGAATTAGAAATTAAAGACTGTGGGGAATCAATAATTTGCCCATGTTAAGTGATTCTTGACATTTTAAAAACATAAATAAAATGCTGACAAGTCCCGAAAATTCACGGAAGATATGCAGAAAGTTGTGTTTTAAAAAAAAAAAAAAGAATGTTCCTGTTGCCGCCGAACCTTCATGGGAGACGGATCCCACTCACAGAATGAGCCTCAGTTCAACTTAAAGGCTTTGGAAACAATAGAAAACATACAAATGGTAAATTGGTAATAACTTATATAGATTTATTTCACCTGTTTCAATTTGTTGTTGAGGTCTTCAGCTCTCTTACTCTGGCTCTCACTGCTTTCTTTCAGAGTAGTCAGCTGACTTTCCTGGCGGGTCACCTGTTGAAGACATGCGTTATTCCAAAGGATATTTATATTATATATTATATTTCCAGCACATTATCTGTCAGGCTGGCTCTCTGTAAAGAACCGTTCTCTGTGGTTTTAGTGGATAACTTGAGGGTTATGACCCTGTGACTTCTAAATGTTTTCTTCTTACACTTAGATTCAAGAAAATGTAAACCTTTGAAGAAGAAATACAACACAAAGCCATCTAAATGAAGCTCTTAAGAATGAACATGAAGACCAGCACACATAACGGCAGAATTAAGTTGGAAGACCGTAGGCGTAGCTTGTTGAATGTATTTTGTTTGTATGTTACCTGTTCCTTGCTGTTCTTTAAACTGCTCTGTAGCTCCAGGATCTCTTTTCCCTTCTCTCTGTTGGTGTTCAACAGTTCCTCGGTTTTAGTTGTCAGTTGTGAAGTTAACCACTCGATTTTCTTCTCGAGTAACTCTTTCTCCTGTTCCATCCGCCTCTCCCGGTGCTACACGATAAAAACAATTACACAATAATAATTACATTTCTGTTTATAACAGATTCACACTCACTGGTGCACTGAGGATTTGTGAGCAGGAGGTGAGCATGCACTTCCATGTGAGGACGGCTTCATTCACTTTAATATACAGTGAAAATATTGGCAGACTGAGCAAAATGGTAAAGTGAGGAAGCAAATTATTAAAAATGTGAAACAAACATTGACCGAAAATTCAATATGTACAAAATGATTGTTGTGCATAAAGAGAGTAACACCAGCAACGCCATGAAACCCTTAAATATGAGGAGGGGCCTGCATGTTTTACTGCTTTAGCAAAGCACCTACTGAACCTAGCCTTGAGACGTCAGTGCACCACGGCCACAGTTTTTTCAGAGGATAAACGTCAAATGGCCATGCCCTGCCCATCACCATCACTAGATGAGGGGACATGACTCAGCATAACATCAAAGATCTGTCGTCTATGTCATCGTTAAAAATTGACAGACCTTCACTAAATTGGTGCCCAGTTGGTTTGGGCATGCTAACATGATAGCTAGCATGGTCAGTAAGTTACAAATGGAGTGAATCCCCCTCAGAGTTTTCAGTGGAGAGTCTGGCTTCACACGTCAAAACTAGCCAAATGATTCTTCAAAGGATTCCTCTGCAGTACCTGAACCAAATTTAGCTAAGTTGACCAAACTCCATTTATTTTTCATCTTTTCATGTCATGACTTTATTTTTTTTGGAACAAATAATAAAGAGACTTATCGGTAAAGAATATTGTAGAGCATCGATATCAACGAGCAGTATCTGCATCAAAATCCAATTGACCCATCCCTACTTTTACGCCTCAACTTTGAACTGTTCAGCTCTTCAAAGTTAAGTACATGCAAATATCGGAGATATTGGGGTTTCATTTATTTTTCAATGCTTAAAATCTAAGTCAGTCTGGTGTTTTTTCCATGAAGTCAGTCATTTACCTGTACAGAAGTTTCAGATGACTGTAGCTCATCCAGTTTTAACTGCAGCTCCATCTTGACTTTGCTGGTTTCTGTCAGTTTCTCATTCAGACGCTTCACGTCCTCTGCAACAAACACACGTGTACAAAAAATACACAGGAAACTCTTAATCTTTTGTACCCAATCAAATGCGAGACTCCCCCTTGAGGGCAAGTTGACTGTTTCAGAGTTCACATCTGATCTCTTACCTGTCAGGTTCTCCACCTCCTGCGTCCTCTTCTCCAGCAGACGCGCCAGCTCTCGCTTCTCTGCCTCAATCTCATACTTTGCTTTGGTCTGCTGCAACCGCGCGCACACACACACACACACGCACGCACGCACACACACACACGCACAGTGCTTGAACTATTAACACCTAAACGATACTCATCTTAAATCTACTCAACACATTGTGCAGTTCAGAGATCACCTACTAATGGAGGTGAGGAAAATGTATACCATCTTCTGACCTTCATTACTGATTACTGAGATAAAATGACAAAAACTAGGTTCCAATGAAAATTACTTGAATTCTGCAGTAATCTTTTCTGTAAAAAAAACCACTTGTTCCATTTATTTGTCATTTGTGATAACAAATGTCTGCATTATAAATTGATGGAAAGAAAAATAATTCAAAATTAAAGATAATAGATTAAATGCTCATTCAGTCTTTTAAGTAAAATGTCAAATATTCAGTGTTTCCAGCTTTCAAACATAACGACTCATTGTGTTTCCTGCTATTATAGTATTCTAGTTCTTTTTTTCCCCTTTTCCTTATCTTTTATGATGGTAAAAGTAAAAGCCCTCTTGGACTGAAGAAGCGGCTTGAAGACAACCGGTGAAATAAGGCTGGGTGATTAATCGTAACTCTATGCAATCTGATTTCTGAAGTACATTAAGTAAAGAGAATACTCATTCAGGACATTAGTAACCGAGTGTAACGTTACACATACGGACACATCAATAGAACACTGCTTATGGAGTACAAGCTTTCGGTGTGAACCTCGGGCGTTACGCTCTGAACGCAGACATGGACGCTTTGGTTTTCAGTTGTGTCTCCACAACAAAAACAAAACAGCGACTGTGTTTACTTTGGTCATGGTTGATAACGGAGTGAAATGATTGAGAAAAAAAAAAAATGTATGCATTGTAACCAGAAGAGATGGGCTTATATTCACACCTCAAATTTTACAAAATGCAAAGCCACCCAGAGATATATGAGGAGAAAAATAAAGCCATGTGCTCACAGGAAATGCGACACTAAGGGGGTTTTGTAACAATGTAAGTTTAGTCTGCCAGACTTGTTTAAGATTTATCTTACTGAGGTTTTTAACAATAACAATCTTTATGCGTTCAGAGTCATAGAATTGCTGTGTATAAATTCATTGTGTTGATTTCTGTGTTGCAGACAAATTTGCAATTCAGGGAAAAAAGTCACGGGGTACTAATCCGTGCAAGCCTGTAATAAAACATTTGAAACATAGAATAAGACCTATTTAGACATTAAATAGTGGCTAATTTTAATTTCTTGTTTGACAAAGGGGGTCTCCACTAACAAAGCGCAACATGAGAAAACTGAATGATGCTTGATATTCTGGTTCTACAGCAAATCTTTTGATGTATTTAGAATCATCATGTATTTTGTTGAACCTTTTGTGTGGCATGTACAACAAAACCAGAAATAAAAACATTTGGAGTCATGTGATCTCGATACTATGCAAAAACAAATAAATCATGATTCTAGTTTCATGAAACCCTAATATTAAATTAGTTTTGGTGGTAGTCTTGAATTGACAGAATGATGCATCAACATTCTGTGTGTTAAAGGTATTGTGTAAGTATTCTATATGCACCATTACAACACAAACAACAGAACGCTACATCCTCATGAAGTGAGTGGGTGTGTTTACCTGCTGTGGTTTTTCCTCTGCGGTCTCTCCCTCTATTCCCTTCAGAGTGCTCAGCTCCTCATCTACACAAACAATAAAAACATTTGAGCAAATACCAGGGTTTAACGCTCCACACAATGCTTGTAATAAAAATTAAAAAAACTATAAGAAATGCCTCTTTTGATACCAGGGTAAAAATAGAAAAGATTTAAAGGTTTAAATTGTTATCATAATGGTAAAACCCGTGATGAAAATTTGATTCTAGATATGTTAACAGATATCACATTTTCAGTTTGGGGAAAGTAAAGAGATGGACAAAATTTAGTCATTGTCCTGCTTTGATGGGACCTGGGGGGCCAGCCAGTTCTACCTGGCCGTGTGTGCCTTTGGGAGGGGGTGGGATAAATAAATTGAGAAATTCATATTTCACAATATATTTATTGACCACACAGGCTAATAGTTTGCATAGTTGTCTCGGTACTGGCTACTATTTTACTAACTATGCACATGATCACGATGTATTCTACCGTTGTCCTTTCTTATTTTTTTTATTATATAAGCTTTTGACTCTTCCTTCACTGCCATCATGTTGATGGATGGCTGACATCGTACGCATGAAGGCATGTGGCCGTTTAAAGACAACCTTTGAAACAGGGGTAACTATTTTCGTTGTGCTGACAAACTATACGAGTCTCAAGAAAAAGGCAACTCTTTCCTCAAAGCCATGACTCTTCAATAGCTGATGTAAGAATGTGCGTTTATGTGAAAACTTACTGAGTTTTTTATTTTCCTCCCTGATGGTCTGCAGGTCTTTGGTGGCAGAAATGATCTGTTCCTGACTCTCCGCCAGCTTCTTGTCAAGGTCAAAGTACTGCTGCTCTGTAGGGACAAGGAAAATTATACATGAATCCACAGTACACATCGAGTAACTAAGTAATAGCAGGTACCATGTAAAGATAGCTGCAGGTTAATGTTAGTGACCTTAATATTGTAAGGCTGATCATTCTCAGTAAAAATATATATTAAATCATTATAATAAAGTACAATACAAGATAAATGTGTGGGAAAAGCATGTTTTCTTAAATTAAGAATAGACTTCCTCCGTGGAAATACAGCAAAGCTACTCCTACATTACCTCGTTGAATACCAAGCCAAATTTCTCTTGAAAGTAGATTAAGGTTAGAAGTAAAACTATTTAATCATTATTCTATATAAGGTTTATTGATAAAATATACTATTTGGTTGTGTAAACATGAAAAATAGCAGTACAGTAATAACATAACAGTTCAAATAAATAATTCAATGTAAAAGTGTTTTTCCAAAATATAACACTTCTGACTACTACAATCTCTAAACGATCCAAGCGTATCCGGTACTTTGTAGAGACTCTTCAGCTGTTATGACCCACTGCAAACATGATGCATAGTAAGACACAAGCTTCTCTCCCATTAGGAATGGGCTAAGGCCTCCAGCGCTGTAATATTCCTGGGTTTACATGCTGAAACCACGTTCTTTTTATCCAAGAGATTTTTGCAAATGGATTCAAGTGAGATGATGTGGACAACCACTCTAGAATGTTTTCAGGAACTCTTCTGAACTCTGGCATTGGTGTTACTTTGGGCGAAGGTGGCTCAGTTGGGTGAGCGGTTGTCCACTTATCTGAAGGTCGGTGTTCAATTCCCGGCCACTACAGTCCAGATGTCGCAGTGCCCTTGAACAAGACACTGAACCCCAAGCTGCTCCAAACGGATGTTCTATTGGTGTAGAACGTGTATGAAGTATGGCGTGAATAGTTACTGCTCCTGATGAGCATGTGGCGCATGGCAGCCTCCATCATGAATGTTTGTGTGAATGAGTTAATGCTGACTCGTGTTGTAAAAGTGCTTTGATTGGTCAAGCAAACTAGAAAAGCGCTATATAAGTACAGTCCATTTACCAGACTGCTTGGGATCCTTGTCCTTTAAAAATATCTAATAACTCCCAAGTTCCAGCTTCCTCCCAGATGGCAAGATGTTTTGTTATATGGTCTCCTTTAACTTGATAGAATCCATCTTGACGTGTACATGCTGCAGGTCTCCAGGACCCATAGGCGCAAAGCAGCCCCTGAACATTACAGAGACTCTGTAATGGATCACTGTAGTTATGGAGTTCTTTTCAGCATCTGCTTTGTTTTTTTTCTCCTCCAAGTATACCATTGATCCATGAACCAGTAGAGTTACCGTTTGGTTTAATCTCTCCACACAAAAGCACAACTTCCTTGTCTTATGTAGTTAGTTCTGAACTACTGGGGTGACATTACTTTTGATATTAGTGTTAAGCTAAGGTGTACATCTGAGTTCAGGCACGGATATTTGATGTAAATTTAGATCTTAAAGTCTTAAGTCCTAGAGAGAAATCTATTACATTTATTAAATTAATTCTATTAAGGTTTACTAAATGTTTTAACAACAACCGATATCAAATGTGTCTCTGATTAAGGATGCTGCTCAAGGGGGTTGAATAATTTAGAGAATGCAATAGTTAGTAAAACCAGCTTCGGGGTTCAATATATGCTGCAGTGATCTATTTAAAATGTGCTTGTGTGACTTGACTATAGAGTACAGCTGATAAATCTTTATACTTAGCCAGTACACGTAATATATATTAAGAGTTGTATAATGTCAGTTCAAACTATCAATATACGTTTACAAAACGTACCTTGTTTACACCAATAACTTTTATAAAATGACAATTTTAATAACAGCATAGTCATTTTCCGCCAAAGTTAGCATCAATTTAAAGTCGTAGCTAACGTTAGCAGCCCGTAGTAAGCACTGTAGCACACACCTTTCTAGGGCGAATTCGGCAGAAGATGTATTGCAAATGCATAAGAGTTTTATATGACGTTTCTAACATGTATTAGACCACATGTAACGAAGTCATTTCTCCATGGTTGGTGTTGCCTACCACAGTCTGCCTTGGACCACTCGTGCTTCGTCTTGAGCGCCTCGTTAGCATTCTGAAGCTCCGTGACAAACTTCTCCAGCTTGTTCTGGACGCCTTTCGGGAGTTTGTTTAACTCCGTCCGCTCCAGGGCCTGAAGCAGGACGGCCGCCATCTCCACCTTTCCTCTGAAAAATAATAGAAAAATAGACTCTCTGAAGGGAATGTTTAAAACAATACTCCGTCAGGGGATGACTAGTTAAGAAGTGATGACTATACAATCATGCAGAGGGAGCATATCCTCTTTACCTTTCAAAATAAAACAAATTTATAGACCTGTTAAAACTACAGGACACAATAACAATAACAGTAGTTCGGCTGCTATGCTTTAATGTTACACGTTATTTTGAAACAATATTAATCAAAAATGATCTCCCAGCAAAATCATTGATTATGTTTAAATACTGTCATTGAGGTGATATAAACTGCATAAGTGTAACTAGGTACTGATTAATGTCGGTTATCTTACCAAATATTTTTACTGGCTATTTCACGTTTTATCTTGAAGAGATGTTGACTCATTTCCGTCGAATATTTTTGTTGTGTAACTTCACTATTGAATTGAGCCTAAACTTCTACGTCAGAGATATGCGACGGATATACGCCATCAAACAGCGCATTTTTGTAAATTGTTTTTTTCTTCACTCTGCTGACGAACCACTGCCAGCTGTCAAGCTCCTTCCACATGTTTAACCTAATGCCTTACCTCTGTCAGGTATTTTCTTAAAGGGTTTGCTACGGGTTACACGAGGTCACGCTGCTCTGAACAGTTACGAACAGTTATGAATTGTAATGTTGAGATGTTAACTAAATAAAGTATAGTTAGATGTGCCAACATCCTTCAGTAAAACAGACTTGACTCTGAGCTTACACTTTACGTGGTTTTAATATTTGTTAGTTTCAATATATTTAGCCACTACATTTCTATAGTTGAGAATGAATACGAAGTCCTTTTGAAGTCAAACTTCCTAGCTGTTTTTCCTTTTCTTCCACAGCCTACTTTTCATTGCAGTTATAGCAAGCAATTGGCCCTTAAACGCCGCGTTTTTAAGGCCGGGACTGGTGCGTCTTTATCCCTCTGCCCTGCATAAACACTGTGGATGGATGGAGCCATAGAGACGGCTTGCAATCGGAAGTCTTAAAGCAAGCTTCCGAATAAATCCATTATTTAAGCGCTGCTCGACACAGGTGAGACATCATAGCAGATGACGCCACAACAGATGTTTTGATCGCGGAATCCTGCCCCCTATTTAAGAAGCACCACATACCACAGCAGCGCGGCGCCGATTCGTCGCTGTTTGGTTCAGTGTTCAGACGTAGTATAGAAGGTCATATCTATGTTGTTTCTGTTTCAACACTCTCCATAGGCAACATGGGGCACGGATATATAGTAGAAGAAGCTGTGGAGAAATATCTGTCCGAGCTATGTGAGCGACAAGATGGTCCAGTCACAGGCCTTATTGTTGGACAGGTACGGTTATGCTTTAACATGCATCTATAGTTTAATTATTTCTTCTTCTTCTTTTTTATCAGTTTGATCAATAGTTTACACGCTGTAGAAAAGTTTCACAGGCTGATATGTATATTCTTTTGGTTTCATATGGTTGTCAGCTGAGGCAAATTTATACAACCACTATTGTTCACTGGGTTTATATAGAACATATACATATGCTATTTATCAGCAGTATGCAATAACCACATCACACAAGAACAATCGAAATAACTCAAATAAGTATTACTATTATATTTTCCAAAAACAACAGATAATTCTGCTTTTACTGACAACTGCAGTCTAATATAACACCATTCAATCCCTTAATGACAAACATCTCAAGAACTCTGTAGAGACCCATAAGCGAGAATCAGTACATCAAGATATTAAATATCATACTATTTTAAAACATATTACTCGTATACTTATATGTATCAATATTTTCAAAACATCCATAATAATTTGCCATGATAAGATAGGAATGAGTGTTAAGTGTATCTTTATATTTATGATCAGACATTTCAGAGCACCCCCCAAAAGGATTTCGTCACCATGGCAATACGCACACCTCCAAGGGAGGAGTTCGAGGGTGTAGCTGGAAACGCCCTGGAGAAGGAGTGGGTGTCTGAGCATGCCCGACAGGTAGGCTCTCTAATATGCTCTCATTTGCCTTTGTAATTTTAGCATATATTAAATTGTATTCTGTAATAACTTTCTTTAAGAGTACACAGCAACATGCTTTATTAATTAGAAATTACACATCAACTGTTGATAGAACACAAAACTAAAAGAAAAAGTCACTCAGAGAGTGCAAACCTCTGCCAAGGGCCAATGCCTACCTCATAACCTCCTTGGTTTCTTAAACCGACTTTGTTAGGTCATTTCCTGTTCCTCTCCAATATAACACATCAAAGGAACAAGGTACAACAGTACCAAAGGCTTAGGAAGAATTCATGCAGATTTCTTTATTAATGTCTGAGTTATTGCCAGCCTCTAAATCTACCAACAACTCCAACAAACTCTCTGAGTATCTCTCAGATACTCTGTAGCCGGTCGTCTGTTGTGCCTTCCACTTCAGCATCTTTGTTCAGCCCACTGAGCCCCAAGTTCCACCCCCAAATTAAAGGGGGAAGGAACAAAGACATCAACAATGGACACAGTTTTGAGAGTCACATCACCAAATGGCTTATTTTTTTAATTTGATTATAGATACTGCAAAATACATGATGTCACCAAAACATATTCATCTAGGATATGCCACAATCTACCTTGGTAAATGCAAATCCGTTTTTCTCTAAACTTATTCACAGACAGACAAACTGAAAAAATGACAAGTAAAAAAATAACCTTGTCCTTGGAGGATTAATATCGATGAATTGGTGACTCTAAATAGCCAGTAGGAATAAATGTGAGTGGGAATGGTTGTCTAACTCTGTGTCAGTCATGTGATGAACTGGCCACTCTTTCAGGGAGTACCCTGCCTCCCGCCCAATTTCTGCTCATTTCAGATGAATGAATAAATGAATCCATTAACTCCTCAGAAGAGCGAATCTATCCTTTCAACTCCTATTATTTTGTCTGTCTGTTTGTTTATCAGCAGGATTATAGAAAAACGAATGGACAGATTTGGCTGAAATTTTACCCAGATGTATGTTTTTGCATATACTAGAGGTAAAAAACGGTGTTGTGACGTCACAAGGTAGCGAGGCGCTCTCTTGACACTGAACATTATTGCTGCCTTTGTTCCTTTGATTCCTTTGATGTTCCGAAGTAGGTTTTGGCCCTTAGCTGAAGTTTGTGCTCTCTGAGTGCTTTATTTCTAGTCGTAAATATTGCTTAATGTAAATACAGAGAGCTATAGATGTATTTTGGAAATATATGTGCATTGGTGTCGCACAGCTGAACTGAAATAGCAGTTAGACAACTAGGGTTACCAGAAAAAGGTGAAGTGTTTTTGCAAGTGTGTGTAATTGTTTTTCAAAGTTTCCACTTACTACTGTTCTGTCCGTTTCAGGTGTCTAGGATGCTACCTGGAGGCCTGTCTGTTCTGGGAGTCTTCATCATCACTGATAATAATGTCAAGGATACAATAACTACACTCCGGCAGGTGAGTTTGACTAAACTAAAGATTTTTTTTTTTTCTCCAGGTGGTTGATATGATATATGTTGCCTAGAACGAGACAGACAGATAACTTAAGAACACGTAGCCTCCAGCTATAGTTATTGCAAGCACCAAGGTTTATAGTAAGGAATGAGTCAATTGCACGTTCTACATGTTAGTCCAGAGTCCGTACCTGCCTCAGAGTGACACCTGCATAATTTTCAAATCGAAATAAAATTGTATTTGCCGCATACACATTTAGAGTATAATGCATAGTGAAACACTTTTGGTACTACTTTGCATCAAAGGAGTTAAAAGAACACTAAAAAGAATAAAACGCATAAAATAAAATATATATAATTAATATAAGTAAATAAATATACTTAATAATAAGAAAATATATTGTAATTATTTCACTATGTTGTACTGTGTGTGTGTGTGTGTGAGTATGTGATCAATAGAGGATACGTTATACCTATTACCATATCCCGATCTTGAGAAACCTGAATGAACTAGCTGGAGTTCAGAGAGCTGTGCATCACTGCTCAAGCGCCGAAATCGAAACAGAGTGGCAGCGCTGAAAGACTCAATTGTGGAGTGACAGAGAAACTGAGTTTGGACTTTCATTGATGAAATACATAAATCTATCTTGGCGGTTTGGATGAGCATTGGAATACTGACCTGTTAGTATCAAACAGTGAAGTTAGTGGATGTGTTTCCCATCATTAGTCCACTAATGAAGGAACACACAAATGAAACTTCACTGTCTGGCCAATCACAACTGTGTTAACAAAGTCTGTGACAGGATGCTGGACTCATTTGTACATTTACTCTCCACTAGGTGTCACCAAACTCTCTCTTCTCTCTCTCTCTCTTCTCTCTGCATCTCAGTAGAGCCGCCCTGATTGACAGCTGTCAAAGTGGAGGACATGTTTATTACTGTCCGTCACTCACATCTCCTATTGATGCCATCTCTGCATCTCTAGCTGGCGTCTAGTAGCGCAAAGCTAGCTATGCTACATTCAAATCAGTTTTAAACGAAGTTGCTGTTACTAAAGTGACGGATTCGTCATAAACATTACAGAACAAGCACAAACAAATAAACTGACCTTGTAATGCACTGATCTTGTAAGTCATTTTCTCGCAATGACTACATATTTTCTTGTAAATACGAGATACTGATCTCACAGTTATTATTATGAGATAAGGTGTCTAGATTTTTTTTTTAAATTTTGGTGAACGCAATGCGCTTCCATAAAAATCAGAAGCGATTCAAGGATTTTATTTTTTTTTCGCAAATGTCTTCTAACCTTGTGTGTGAACTTTCGATACAGTTGGTTTTTGCAGCGGAGAACCTGATCTCCTCAGAGTACATATGGGAACGTACAGATGGTGACTCCACAGTTTGCGTCACGCTGCACATCAACCCCAAAACAAGAAAGTATCTTTTTTACACTGCCTTACTCTAGGATCAGCTTCCAGATACTGCATGTTGCTATTCTTTAACCCTACCTATCAGAACCACCTGCAAAACCTATGACATCGAAGATCCCAAGGTAAGTTAGCATCATTCAGCTCCATTCGAATCATTGCCAAAACAATCAGTTATCCACCAGAGGTGACTAACTCAGAATGACTGTTGCCTTGCTGCTGAGTGTCCCATCGTCATTCAGGATTCACACAATTCTGGGTGCCCTGGCTCTTAGGCAGCAAAGCGTCCCGAAAACATTGTACCATTGTTCTTTTCCGTCTGTAAATATGTGGATCTGTGGAGTCCCAGAGATGTTGAAATAATGTAGGTACCCTTCACAGACTCACAGATTTCAGGAACCATTCAGACACCGAAATCATCTCCCTCCTCATCTCATCTGGAATTTCATTAGATTTTGGCGGTTTACCACTGACGAGACCTTTGAGCCAACTTCTTGCTTCTGAAAACGGCATATATTAGTGATGATGTGATTGAGCAGGGCTGGTAGCTTTCAGGTCTGGGTGGGTCTAGTCCACTTGCAACCAGTTATTAATGCAGTTTGGTCCCCCATTGGTTTGTAGGTAACCTTTTTTTGGATAAATAAATGCCATTATCATGTATCCTCTCAGACTGTTTCATGCTCAACAGTTTAGTCTGAGATATACATCTATATATATATATATATATATATATATATAGATGTATATATACATACTTACATTCTATAAGTGTAGAAGAAACAGGAGGGGTCTCAAATATTTATTCACGGTAGTGTTTGTCAAAATGTTAATCAGTAAGCCCCATGCAGGCCTTCAGATGTTTTGCTAGAAGCGACTCCTGTTGTCACGCGGACCTGCCTCTGTTGAGAGAGCTGCAAACACACGTTTGTGTTTATGCACAGCCAGTCAGTATTAGCTGCCCTTTTTTGGTTTGATTAATACAATCTCAACCCTTACACGTTAAAAAGTTTTTGTTTGTTCGGTTGTTGCTCAAGTTGACTTTGTTTTATGTTAAATTCTGTTGGTATATTGACAAAAGTAGAGGAAACCATGAGGGTTCGAACATTCTTCCAGTGCTTCATGTTTACTTATCAAAAACAAAAGCACGTTTGGTGGGTTACCCTCTCGCCTTTGACTGAAGCTATCATTTTAATACAAACATGCTAATCATATTAATGTCATTGATCGTTCCAGAACGCGGGCAAACCTGCAGAGTGGAAGTATCAGTCGGGTGTGTGCTCCTCCTGGATCCTGTTGTCATGTTGTTTGAATGTGGACGTCCTGGTACCACTACCAGAGAACAAAACTGATCTAGAAAGCATGGATAAATGCCTTAAGGTTGGTACACACACACACACACACACACACATATAGGTATATTCTTAAGCGGATCAGTGTAACTACTCTCCCTTCATGCTCTGTTTCAGGATGGACTGAAAGTATGGGCCAACAATGTTGAGAATGCAGTTTGTCTGATTGATGGAAAGAGACTGCCAGAGGACGAAGAGTTCACAGTGGGACAGGTAATATAAGTCTTAACAGCACCGAGAAAACCCTTCCCGAGGCAAATGAAACCTGCTTTTAGAAGGTTGCTAATTACATCATATTAGTGGAACTTTGCTCAAAGGTAATTTGGCGGCGATAGTCCCAAACTTACTTTCTAAGGCCATTTGTACAACTGACAGTTAAGGTTTCATCATAAACTGTAGTATCTATTTCTTCAACATTAGATGATGTAGGTCTTGCAAATGTATTTACCTGTTTAGGTACACAGACGACGATTCTTACCTATTTAAATCAAAAATAAAATAATAACTATCCCAAAGTTATTTACAAGCAAGAGATCTAACTAGTGTCAGAAGCAAAAGAAGTAACTCTTAAAACCGTCATTCCTCATCCACAAACCTCCCACAAATGTCCCAAAGATTTTAATTTTTTTTCAACCATCCCCAACACGTTCCATAAATCTACCCCACACATACTTTTCTTAGTTGAATGAAGACAATGTTGTTGTTTTTTAATTATAACTCCTCTCTCTGTCTAAAATTATCTTTTGAATGTTGCCTGGATGTAATTTATTTTTTCTCTGTTTTGGTTTCAAGCTGATTTCATTGGTGTTTCCCAGCATTTCTACACAGTAGTAGTAGTAGCAGTATGTTGTACAACAAGTGAAAGATACACAATTTGCAGTGATTTTATGGTCCAATGTGTCTTTATGATAAATCGCCTATTGACTTTTTTATGCTCTCAACTATCTACATCTATCATCTAATTAGGAGATTGACAAAGACAAACAGGTTTGGTTTTCTGTCGGAGGAACACTTGATGACACAATTTTTAAATAATAATTTATTTTCAAAAACTAGTTTTTGAGACCTTTTGTGCAGAATGTGGGGGAGAACAAATGTCATCTCTGCAGAGTCTTATGTCTTCAAAAAGTTGCATTATTTTGTAATGAAGAATATGTGGCTGTACAATCTTACTCTCTCACAAAATGAACCGATGAATAATTCTGTGAAGGTTCATAAACGTGGATCCTGGCCTTTCCTGTGTCAAATAAAGACTACTGTATCTTAACAATAAAAGTCAATATAATGTTCAAACTACAGATAAATGCCACATTTTTCAACCCTCATTTTATATCATGCTTACTGGCCAAATATGCTATTTATCATTTGTTGGTAAATCAACAACTGTTTGAATATTACTATAGTACAACGATAGATATAACAAGACGTATGACGTATGATGTATTGAAGTTGATTTCCTCAATTCGATTTATAAGCACCAACTTCGGACTAAATCGGACCAACAGCTGAGAGAAATGATTGCCAGAAATCTTTTGGTGATAAAACTCCCCCTAGAGTTGGAAGTATACTACCTTTTCCAAAATAAATTCAGGTCTGAGGGGGTATAAAATTTGAAAATGATCCAAGAGATAGTTTTTGATTTGTTGGGTTAACAACAAATGATTTGCGACAGCGTTGACGATTCCATAATATCCCCGATCTTTTCAGGGATATAATTACAGTAATGCGTCCTATGAGGTTATAATCATAATGTGTTTGATATTTCTCTGCAGAAGAAGAATGGGAAACATGTATATACAGGCCAGCTGCTCGTCTCATCGGTAAGATATAGATATATATATACATATATATGTATATATGTATATATATATATGCTCACACCCAAAGACACACAAACTTCCTAAAAAGGAAAGACATGATGGATATTTTTGGTAAAGTCCTGATAATAATACTGTACTAGCCCTGTACTATGTTTTACTGTCCTTCAAATTCCAAAAAAACAAGTGATCATAGCTGGAATGTTGGCTGTTCACATTCTGTTCCTGATTTCCTGTGATCAGGGCGAGCAAATTTCCACGGATTTGGTCCACAAATGTGGAGGCAGCTTGTTCGTCAGAGGAACGATCCACAGCAGAGCTTACCTCCACAACAACAAACCAAAGGCCGGACTAGCTGAAAAAGTAAGGCTTTAATTCAGTTTGTGGTGTTAAATTATACTGGAAGACAATCCATCATTTAGTAATGACATCATCTTTGTGCACAGATGCTGAAGAGGGACGTTCTCTCGACAGTGGCCATAAGGGTTCAGATGATGCTGGAGGAACTGCTGGTATCGGAGGAGGAGAAACAAGGCAAACAAACAGGTAAAAGTGCACACATGGGCCCACTAGACTTTGCTTCGCCAATCAAATGCTTTTTTTAAAAAGATAATGAAGGTTGAGGTCAGGTTGGTGGGTGGGTTTGCCATTGACCAATCACAACCGAGGGGTAGAGCAGGCTGATAGGAAGCAACTGTGTGGCAAATTAATATTTTTAAGGTCATCAACACTGAAATATGCTTTCTGCAGTATTAAATTACATGTATTATTATTATTATTATTATTAGTCTATGCTAACATGCTAAACATAAAAATAGTTTGTCCATAAGCTTCCAACTGATATTAAAGTAAGACTATCTTGACTCTACAGAACAGACACTACCTACTTAACTAGTAAAAGCACTCCAAGCCTCAGCCGGAGAATAACATTACCCTATTAAGACATTATTGTGATCAGAGTCAATTAAATCTCTTTATTTTGGACATTTTCATACAGATTCCTCCATTAATTTGGGTTAATTCCAAATGGCTTATAATTTTAATTCATTTTATTTTAAATGCTGTGACAAAAGTAACGTCACCAAAATGTAATAACCTCTAGAATATGCCAAAACGTCCGGTGATTAACGCTATTTTAGTTCAATGAAAGCCCATATAGTTCTCTTCTATTAAGATAAGATATTCCTTTATTAGTCCCAGAACGGGGAGATTTACGGTGTCACAGGAGCACAGTGGAATAACAATAACAGAATAAGAGTGAGCATCAGTGATACACAATAGTTATATGTAATAAGCATTATGGAGATATAATAAATTGGAACAGTATCAACAGAAAATTATAAAATACTAAAACTTTAAAGAGGAGATATAAAACTATATAGGAAGGAAGAGTATATACAATTTAGACAATGTTAGATTTAACAAAAAATGATACCATTGCACATCAGAAAAATGCTTGTTTTACACGGTTGTATGGTCATACACCTGAGAGAGGTGCTGATATACATGGCAAGTGATGAAGTGAAAATTTACGCCTGAGTGGATGTTATTTACACAGACAGCATTTTAATAGTGCCTTCATTGGTCAGTTATTGGTGTGTATGGTCCACTGATACCCCTTTTCCAACAAAAATAACCCGGTGCTAGCTCGGTGCCAGTGCTTAGATGATTCAGCTCACGCACCTCCTAAGAACCTTTTTGCTATTCCATTGGAAAAGAGCCAAATCAGATCCACGCCATTACATTCCGTAACGTAATCGGTTCTTGGCTCTGGATCAGAGAAGAGTTGGTGCCTGTTTGGCACCAGTTTTGAGAGCCAGGAGCTGGTGCTTAAACTGTGAAAAAGCAAAGAACTGGTGCTTAGTCAGGCTCTGGCCCCGAACTAGCCCAGGAACCAGCTCGCTGGAAAAGGGGTGTGAGTGAAGAGCAGATAGCTGCCGGAAGGACCTGCGATAACGCTCCTTCAAGCACTTAGTGTGAAGCCGTCGGTGGCTTAATTATTTATAGATATTTTGAGATCTATTAGCATCTTTATCTTAGCTGCTATCAACACCAAGTGACCCAAATTACAGGAGGTGGCCAAAGTCTCACTAATCTCCCCTAGCATTGTCATAACCTTCATTTCACAACCTTAATAACTGCAGAAAATGCCATTTTCCGGTTTAAATGTGTCCATGGCGCCCTCTTGTCCCAATGTTGTGATGTCACAAACCCAAATAGCTCATTAATACCTCCGCCAAGTAAAGAGTTTATGTTTTTCCTCCTGTTTGTTTGTCAGCAAGATTAAAGAAAAGGAATGGACGGATTTCCTTTAGATTATACAAAGAGGTAGGTTTTGGCATATCCTGGAGATGATTACAATTGTATGAGGTTGTGTTTCACAGCATTTCAAATAAAATAAAAATGAGTTGAAAATGCATCAAGACAGTGCAAACCCCTGCCAAGCCACAACAGAACCCTATGTTAAGGAGAAATTCTTTCAGGTTTCTCCATTAATGTCTGAGTTACTGCAAAGGAATCAAAGGTACAAAGACGGCATTAGCCACATTGTGACGTCCTGACACCAATCATCATAATTATCATAACTTCCGCCAAGGAGGATAGGTGTTTACTCCTTTTCGTTTGATTTGGTTCCTTCGATGTTCACTTGGGGGAGGAGCGGGGGGCTCAGTGTGCTGAA
This sequence comes from Lophius piscatorius, assembly GCA_009660295.1. NCBI lineage: Eukaryota > Metazoa > Chordata > Actinopteri > Lophiiformes > Lophiidae > Lophius > Lophius piscatorius. The sequence continues at coordinate 203,462 of VRLP01000233.1, forward strand.
CAGAGATGCTGAAGTGTTAGGTGCAGGAGTTGAGCGGCTAGAGAGTATTTGAGAGCTACTCAGAGTTTGTTGGAGTTATTAGTAGATTTAGAGGCTGGCAAAAACTCAGACATTAATGGCCAACCTAGAGTACTGTTGTGCCTTCTTCCTTTTATGTTTTATAGTGGAGAGGAACAGGAAATGTCTATTTTTTTTTTTTAAAGCTCCACCCCCGAAGAAACATCAAAGGAATGAAGGGAACTTTTGAAACAGCCCCCAGTTCCACCCCCCAAAGGAACATCAAAGGATGTGACATCACCAGTCCAAATGACTTATTTTATTTTAAATGTTGGGAAACTGAAAATATCACCAACATTTTATCACCTCTAGGATATGCCCACCACCACTTGTGTTAGGCAATGCCGGTGGGGGTCATACCGCAGTAGGTTCAACCAAGCCACCCCGGCTTAAGGATAGAGGCCAGACAAAAAGCAGCACCTGGTCTTCCAGGTTGGGGATGGAGCTAACAACCAAACCCCGTAAACATAACCCTGTTACAGAAACATTGACAACAGAAAGACAGAATCCAACCCTGGTAGAGGAGGGTTCCTCACTAAAAAGAAATATGACGCTGTGTGATGAAAGCCGTGAGGTAGCCACAGAGCCAAAACCCCTTCTGTCAACCAGAGACATCCGTATCGGAACAATGTCAGGGCTATGTATGAGAATGGAAAGACAATGCAAGTAGCAGCAGATATCAGGAGATTCAACCTAGACCTGCTAGGAACTAGCAAGACCAGATGGATTCAGGCTGGAGAACAAAGACTGACGACTGGAGGGCTACTACTCTACTCGGGCCATGAAGAGGACAGGGCCTCGGGGGTTTGCCTTATTCGATCAAGACAGCAACAACGAAAATAAGGACGACTTCTGCAGACTGCAGAATATCCTGGAAAAACTAAAAAGAAAAGACATCTGCATTCTTATTTGGGACTTCAGAGCAAAGATTGGAAGAGACAACACAGACTATGAGAAAGTGATGGGCAAGCAAGGTTTCAGAGCGATTAATGAGAATGGAGAGATTTGTGGACACCTGTGCCCTGAACAACCTATTAATCTAAGGAAGCATCTTTCCACACAAGAGGATACACAAGGTAACCTGGGTATCACCGGACGGTGTGACCGAGAACCAGATTTCTGAGAAAGTCCCTTCAGGTCCTACGCGTGAGGACAGGAGCAGATGTGGCATCAGATCACCACCTATTAGTCGCAACACTGAACTGAAACTGAAGAAACACTGGATGGAAGCAGCAAAAAACGGGCAGAGGTTCAATACCTGCCTACTGGAAAACACATAGAAAACGGAGGAAAACATCAAGAACAGATCAAGAACAGAGCGGTGAAGATGGCATACAAGACAAATGGGAATAAATAAATTAAGCCATCACAAGTACATGCCAGGAGGTGATATGAAAGAAGAAGCGCAAGCAGAAGGAGTGGATATCAGCAGAAACACTCCGAAAGATAGAAGAGAGGTGACAAAAGAAGGCAGAGATTAAAAACAACCACACAAAGGAAACCAAGGCAAAAGCTCAAAAATAATATACAGACATCAACAGGAGGTAAAGAGAAGCACCAAGAGAGACAAAAGAAAATAGATGCACCTGCTCATCAATTGTGGAAACCCTAAAAGGTTGTAAGATAAAAAGGGAATTGCACAACTGAAGAACAACATGGAAGCTCCACCAGACAACATTCAAGCAGAGGCGCAGAAAGCCGACATGGTCTTCTCTGTAGAGATGTTGTACCCACTGCTTGAAGTTCTGGGAGAAAGTTCTACCAGAAAACTGGAGGGAAGGCTACCTGATCAAGCTCCCAACGAAAGGAGACCCCAGCATATGTCCTTACTACAGAGGAATCATGCTTCTCTCAGTTCCAGGAAAGATTTGTAACCGAATCCTCCATGTAATGTGATGGATGGCATTACAGAAAGATAGGTCAACATCATTAAAGACTCCTACGAGGGAATGACCTGCAGAGTTATACATGGAGGACAAGTAAAAGGCCGGCGTCAGACAAGGCTTCTTATTGTAGCCTTTTCTCTTCCTGCTGGGGATTGATTGGATAATGAAGACTACAACGACACAGAGAAGAAACCAGATTCAGTGGATACTCACAAAACTGCTAGACGACCAAGACAGCGCAGATGACCTAGCTCTGCGATCTCATAATCACGAGCAGATGCAGGAGAAGACCAAGGCCTGACAAGCCCCTCATCACAAGTAGGCCTCAACATCCACAAAGGGAAAACTCATATCCTCAACAATCACAACACTTGAAGAACCAGTGACCCTGGAGGGAACAACACTTGAGGAGGGAGAAGCCTACGCCTACCTTGGCAGGTCTTTGACAGGCAGGGAGTTACGGTCGCAAGTGAGCTCACCGAGCTCTTCTCTGTTGCAACGGAGCTGTATAATAAAGATATATTTGAGTAAGTTCAACTGAGACTCAGTGAGTTACTATCTTTTTTCATCAAAGTACTCATCATATCAAGAGAAGACAACATTTTCAACTACACAGCCCAGAAAAGTGGCCTAGAATGTAGTTGTCTGCTGTATCTTGCACAACATTTCCAAACATCACGGGTTGGAAAGCATGATGCATTGGACGTGGAGGAGGAGAATGATCAATGGCCACATGTGTGGCGGTACATGCTCCTTCCTCTCCATTCCCCGGCTGCTTCGTTGTGGGATCGCTTGGATTGAGAGACTGGAACGTTGCATCTACCCCATCTTCGATCCCTCGAGCCGAGGCACGGAAAGCCATTGGCAGCGCTGATCAGCTGCCTGGTGGTCCTCTATGGCACGCACTGTGCAATGGATGAATCCATCTTCAAGAGCTGCAGACTGATTTTCCAGTTGCTGCGATAACCCGCTATCAAAGTCCTCATAAACTGGGCGCTTCAAAAAAGGAAAGAAAAAGGACAAATAATAACCGAGAAAAAAATATCCAAATGGTGCCCAGCTAATGCATATGTAGTTAATGGTCAGCTAAGCTAGTTTTAGCTATCTTTCTCAAACTAGCCCACATTGTGTGCCTGATTCTATTAATCAGCACTGCAACCGTCTTCTCACCGTAAGAGCAGATTTTGCGTCCCTGGCACATATTTTTTGTTTCCAGAATATTTCCCCAAAAGTACATATCTTGCAACTGTAACACGCATTTGTCATGCACTGAAATGTCTTTTAATATGCTAATGTTTTAAAGACTCATTCTCAGATGAGTGGGGGTTATTGGGGGCGGCTGTAACTCAGTGAGTAGACGGTCGTCTCGCAATCAGAAGATCGAAGGTAGCCGGTTCAAGCCCCAAAAAATCTAAATATCTAAGGGTTCTTGAGCAGGATCCTGAACTCCAATCTGCTCCCCAGGTGCTCCATTTAAGATTATAAAGCAGAGTATCATCAATAAAGTGACCAATGGGGAGAAAGCAGTTTGGTGCTACGACTGATTGTTTCTTATAAATAAATGAGTTGTACATTTCTTTATATCACTTACATAACTCTCATTCTAATAATGTCTTTTCTCTCACCTTAGCGGATACAAGTATTTTTTACTATGATTTATAAGCATTATAGTAACCCCAGCCAATATTGGTGAATCTTTTTGATTTTAGTGAGTATTTTATCAAATTGGACCCTGTGCAATGTGAACAATATAGGATTGATAAATAGTTTGGAAAACATACATCTTGTCCCCTCAACTGAAGAATGGGAATAAATTTGTGTCCGACCTCACCCTTAGTCAAGTTCCCTTTTGCTGGTGTCTGGAAAACTGTTTAGGATAGATAAGTAATATATAATTATAGGTAATGTTGTCATTGTTTATAACTAACACTCGATTTGATTAATTAAACTCAAGTCTTAAGTTATTTTCGAACTAAGTGTCCACCTGTTGACTCTTCGCGTCTCTCTTTCAGAGGGGCTCTGTGTCCCCCGCCGTATCTTCTGTCCATTAAGAGGATGCGGCCCATTGACTGTGTGCGATTACCAGTACAGTGACGAAGGCAAGTCTGAGACGTGTGACAGGCTGAAGGAGATGCTGGACATTAGTGCATCTGAGGACGACTTGGACACCACGCAGGAAATACAAGCAGAACCCATCGAGAACGTTGAAGAAGCAGGTGGGAACAGGGCGTGTCTGCCCAGTATCGGCTATGTGGCTCAGTTATGAAGTAGAATTTTCACACCAATGAAATGATCCCTGATGATCACTGCTGTTGAGATGTGACTGGAACCATTTGCTTGTTTTTTAGCAGGATAGCTCAAAACATTTTTTCGATTTCAATGAAATTTTGTGAAAAGGTGGGTCCTGGGGAGGCAAACAAGCAAATAGATTCATCCTCCAGCATGACAGCAAGCACAATTTCCATGTTTCGCTAGGAAACAAAGTAATAATCCCTCAATCCATGGTCCAGCCTTCCTCAACCTTTAGATATGAGACTCAGTTTGAATTCTTCCATCCACATGTCCAAATTCAGCTAAAGTCATAGCGCTGCCTAGTGGCAACAGGAAATTAATCATTATTTTGAATTTCAACACTGACTGTCAAACTTAATGACAAAAAATGTAATGTGATGTAAGGCTGTCCGGAATGATCTGAGGCACTCTGAAGATAGGTTAAAAATCCTTTATTAATAAAGAGACTCTTTATGCCCTGAGGAAGACGCGTTTGAGTTGAAATCCATGAATGGATAAATAAAGGAAAATCATTTCTAACCTATTTTCTGAGTTCTACGTTGCCATCCATCACGTTACAATATTTGTCAGTAGGTTGGACAGTCAGTGCAGAAATTCATTATATTGTGGTCCCTGATTTTCCTTTTTTTTCTCCATCACCTACGCCAGAAAGGGGCGGACGTACAAACATTGGATGTGCGTGTGCACAAAAATATCCTGATTTATAAAACAGTGCGCACGCACTTCCTACACCGATTTCTTACACTTCCTACAACCTACTGGAAGCGTGGCGCAGGATTTGCAGTCTCCATGCAAAGTCTGTGGAACGCCTCACATTAATATTGATGACTCCTGATTGATGATGTCAGATAACCACAAAGGTCTGAGAGCGGGACGAAGTTTTGGACACTGATTACCTGCAAGACGCACAGGATAACTACATGTTTTGTACTTCTTTATTTTAAAGAATGTAAACCAAACATATTCAAATTTGGTAGAACAAACACAAACATTAATGTACTAAAAACAAGTAGGACTCTGTTAATACATCCATTAGGGCTTGATTTATTACCTCCGCCAAGGAAGGAGGTTATGTTTCACTCCTGTTATTTTGTCTGTTTGTTTTCCTGTTTGTTTGTCAGAGATTACTGAAAAAGCACATCTTGTAACCAGACTCAGCTACACTTGACACTAACTCTCTAGTTACTTATGCTTATTTCCTGCATCTGCGTTTGGAACAGAGCATGCACTGTTCCAAACAGTGCATGCTCTGTATTCGTGGTTCGCTGCAGGCCGTCACTAATTGCAGAGCACTACAAAAGAAGTCACTTTAGCCCATTGGCTAAGTTATTATTACTATTATACAGTTGTTTAAATGTTTGGACACTTTAATGTTGAGGCGCCCCTCTCATAACTCATCCCTTTAATATATTCATGGACCACCATACACATACATTCACATGGAGGGCATGCAATTATTAATACCCGTTGCTTATACAGAGTGCAGTACAACACGACTCACATCAGCGGCATGTAGTTGCTGTGACCATGAGAGGGCGCTCTTGAGCCAAACATCTATAAAGATAAAGTAAGAATTCATTAATGGGGGTTATAACAAGTGGAGTCACAAACTACATAAATTCTGTTACACACAAATTTGTATGAAACTCTGGTATATTTTGGTGATGTTTCGTGTTTCGCAGATATTCCAATACAATAAAGAATAATAAGCCATTTATTGTTGTGATGCCAGTGTGCCAAGGCGAGCGCATAACACTGTCTTGTCTTTGTTCCTTTGATTCCTTTGATGTTCCTTTTGGGGCTGGAGCTGAAGGCTCAGTGGACTGATCAGAGACGCTGAAGTGGAAGGCGCAGGAGATGACCAGCTATAGAGTATTTGAGGGATAGGGAGATAGTTTGTTTGAGTTGTCAGTAGATCAGTAGGCTGGCAATAACTGATATATTAATGGAGAAGTCTGCATGAACATTACTTTAACCTATGGTTCTGTTGTGCCTTGTTCCTTTTATGTTTTATATAGGAGGAACAGGAAATGTCTATTAAATGCATAGTATTTCCTTGACATCAGTTGTCGCTATTTACTCCAGCGGTGTCAGTGGTGCTTCAGAGGAACAAGGTGCCTCCCACCCAGCACACCCTCCAGTAGTTTCCACACAGGGCACGATTATATACATGCAAAGTGACAAAGTTGATAAATTAGCCAGTGTAGGTCATTACTCCTTGTAATTATAGCAAACACATTATGCAAAACAGTATATAAACCAGAAAGAAAGCACTGAAGAGAACCCATCTCCCTTTTTCTCTCCAGTATAAAAGATCAGAGCTACAAAGCGCAACAGTACCCAAGGTTTAGGAAGGATTCATGCAGATTTCTGAATGTCTGAGTTATTGCCAGCCTCTAAATCTACTGATAACTCCAACAAACTCTCTGAGTATCTCTCAAATACTGAGAGTACTTTTTCCATCTTCATGTCCACAGACATATGTTACATCTTGCTTGAGTTAGATATACGTTATTGATCTCATACTAAATAGGTCTGAAAAAACAAATGCTTCAAACATGACACGTTTTATACCTTTTACCCCAAACTACACCTGAGGGTTGGTTTACTGGTTTGACATTGGCCGGGGATGTTTTTTCCTGTTATTCAGGACTTTGTGACATCGACTTTGAGGTTTTTACATCCAGTTAGTTTCCTTGGTCCATGAGAGACCAAGCTAATTCAACTCTTTTCTAAAGAGATTAAAAAAAGCACCAAAAGCAGAGGCAGGGATGTACCGGTCAGTGGATTCTGAGGCCATTTAATCATTCTTTCCTTTATATCTCGTTACACAGTACATACATACAGAACAACATCGTGAAATTTGTCTCTGCATTCGACCCATCCCTGAGGGAGCAGTGGGCGGTCCCTGTGAAGCGCCCGGGGAGCTGAGTTGTCAGGGTTTCGCTCAAGAACCCTTTTGATGTTGCTTCACGGGGTTGGGCTCGAACCCTGGTCTGCCGGTTGAGGGACGAATGCGCTACCTGAACTAATGTCGCCAAATACGTTCCAGCATGTGGATGGAGCGCTGGTTCTATGTTGTGTCTGCAGACTTTCTCACGTCTTGCTTTAATTATGGCGTTAACGCCTCCAAAACTACCAGTGCAGAGCTTTGTTTCATTCGTACACCCATGCTTTCAGAATTTATGCACAAATACGGACAAATTAAATGCAGAGTGGAAGAAATGGAAGAATCTGTCCCTGTCCGCATCTGTCTTTAACAATGAGTATGGATGAGCCTTCTGAGGCCTAAATCCGTCAAACACATTTGTTTTTGGATGAGAACGGTTTTGGTATGGATTAATTTGGAGTTCTTTATACAGATAGTGATTGAAATTTCATACTAATTGTATTTAGTTTTTTTCAACGTAAGTCCGGTTATCTCACAAAGTTTAGATATTGACAAAAGATCGTTTTAGGAAGACATGTTGTCTATTATTATTATGTTTTTGTGATTTCAGGCTAAATCTGTATGTTGGTAAGAAGGTGCGTGCCCACAGTAAGAAGGCACCCAGTTACCCAATTTAGAGATAAAACTTGCTTGATTTTTTTCTTTCTCAAGTAGCCAGACTTGAGTTACTGATACTAAAGTGTTTGTTTTTTTGTGTGTGATTCCAGAGCCCGTTGTGGAAACTGTTAAAACAACCCAAACTGAACCCAAGAAGTGCAATTATGCCTGTAAGACACTTTCCACTCTAACACCCTCAGTTTTGTCACCTTGACAACCAAGTAAAGCAAAAATATGAGCTATCCACATGGATATTGTGCAGCCTCTTATAGTAGGGGTTAACTATACCCCTACTATAAGAGGCACTATAAGTAGTTGTCTCCATTTCCAGACAAGAAAAAAGTTAAATCTGAATCTATAAGTGTTTCTTATGAACAAACAGTAGCATCCTATCGTAGCATGGCCATAGGGTTAGGGGTCATTGCTGTCTTCCTATGAAAAATGGAAGCTGGCAGACTTAAACTTTTTAAGTTTATGTCGAGATACAGGAATCTGTTCTGGTTTGCCACAATTATCAACTCAGGTTATCTGGTAGTGTGAGTCATTTGCCAATCCAGTCTTACTTCTTCCAAACTGCTCATGGACATATGGGGCTACCCTTATAATTTTAAGCAACATATCAGATTTTTAGGAGATAAAATCTTAATTTCCTTTTCGTTAGGACTTAATGAACAGGCTCAGAGATGCATTCCTAAGAAGATGGCGGTTTTACCAGGCAAAATAAAACACTAGCCTTTGATGCTAAAGTTAGCTAGAATGCTACTGTTGACAGACTTTAAACCATCACTTAAAATCCAACCTCCAGTTTAACCACATCTTTCCAACCATGTCCTTATCCATACTCTTTAGTGCGCTTCAGTGTATGATAAAACATCTTGTGCATGTTTAATATTCAAGAGAAGAGATTTCATATCGGTTAGGTTTTCAAAACTTCTGTACAGCCAGCCTGGCTTTAGTGTCATTAAATGTGAATAAGATAACAATTACTGTTCTAAAGTAATCTTACAACTACCAGTAACATTCCCCACTTTTAGATTTTGTACAAATGAACTGTTAACGTATCGTTTATGAAGCTGTGTTGAACATGTTTATGCGCTGTGCTGACTCCTCTCTGTCTCGTTTAGGGTTTGCCTTTGCCACTGCTGTTGCCCTTCTTGCCGTCGTTGTCTCACTGCTCTATCTCAGTCTCAGTGATGTTTAATACACACATATGCATTCATTAAATAAAGTGTAACATCTCCATTAAGCGTCTGTGAGTTCTGTTTAACAAAAAAAGGATGAGACAGATCTCCAACTGATTGGAACCTAACTTTTATGTATTTTCATAAATAGTCACTCAGGTTTGTGACTCACAGATGGAACAATTAGGTAATGGACTCTTATTAATTTACAATGGCTCATATACTTTGACATGGATTCCTGTTTGATCATCTGAATTGTAGACGGGAAGAATAAGATCTCAAATATGTTAAACGTTATTTTGAAAAATGATTACCTCCACCAAGGAAAGTGTTATATTTTCATCCATGTTTGTTTGTCTGTTTTATTACCTCCGCCAAGGAGGTTGTTTTCACGCCTGTGTGTTTTTCTGTGATTACGGAGCTACAGCAGGGATTTGCAGTAAATTTAACCTGGGGGTAGGTTTTGGCACGTCCTAGAGATGATTACATTTTGGTTACATACATGTTCAACAGTACTTAAAATCAAATAAACCTAATAATAAACAGTTTGGAATAGTTACTTCACAATGTGGCTATTGCTGCCTTTGTTCTTTTGATTCCTTTGAAATTCCTTTGGGGCTTGGAGCTGGGGGCTCAGTGGGCTGAACAGAGACACTGAAGTGGTAGGCGCCACAGACGACCAGTGACAACTCCAACAAACTTTGACAGTAATGGATAAATCTTTTTGAATTTTTCCCTGACCTAGGGTAATGTTATGCCTTGGTGCAAGTTTGCGCTCTCTGAGTTCTTTTTCGAGATAAGAATGGATGGCTTTGAGAGTGCTGATGGAAAAGTCCGGAAGGTGTTAAATTGTGACTGAGTGGATTTAGAGAAAGCGTACGACAGAGTGCCGAGGGAGGAATAGTGGGATTTCTAAAGGAAGACTGGTGTAAGAGAGATGTGTGTCAGAGTGGTAGAAAATGGCCCAATGTCAGTTGGAATTGGGTCCAGCCCCCAGGATTGCGATTTTCGACTTAACTATTAGTGCTGTTGATTTTATTGAACGCCTGGGGAAAATCTGTCGATTAACATTTTTCTCTGCAAAGCTTAAGATTAATGCTTTTGGAAGACAGATTCCAAAGGCATTTGTCTTCTGCAAAGGGGATTTCTTTATTTACAGTTCGCCATCGAGTCAGACAAAAATACAAAACAAAAGGACAAAAAGAAGAATTCTCTAATTTAACTCCAAAACAACTTTTGGACTTGGATTATATAAGGCACGTATTCACGGCAGCACGTCCTTCATTACTATTCCCCCCCTCTCCCGAGAGGCTAATTTTCAATTGCTTATATAGCATGATCAATTTCATGCCTGTGAATAATTAGTCTAAAATCAAAATGGGTAACCAAGTTCCCTCCCTATCCAACTTAACTGCAGTTGTTCAATACTAGCAGTTAAAGGATAAACATTCCCAAATATGACTTTAAAATATTTGTATTGTTTTAAAAGAGGGAAATTAATGATCATGAATTATTCTACCACAATAATAAAAACCCAACTTAACATACAATAGAAAGAAAACCACTGCACTTGGATCTAACCAGAGATGTCATAGAAGACATCAATAAAACTTATAAATGGCAGGAAATTGTGGGCGGTTCGCTCTCAAACGAACGTTCTTCCTGGTGTGAACGAAGGGACAAGTGAGTATTTGGTAAAACAAATAAACAATTTGTACCATAATCATAACTGCAACACAATAAAAATAATTGAAAGATAACTTGAATGTGTTTTACTTTAACTTACTGCTATGGTGTGAATTGTAACGAATTGCAAACACAAATAAACCTGGGATAATAAGTGAAGCAATTTTTCTTTTGTAGGTGAATTCTAGTCAACAACAAATAACTTTCTCTATGTGGGTTTACATCGACCGCCTAATTCTGATTGGATTCGGGGAAAAAAGACGTCTAATCCGAAAGAAGATGTTGCATGTAAACACCCCTTTCCGAATGAGATTTCATTACTCTTTAAGGAGGGAGTCAAAACCCTTTCGGAAAGCCTTTCCGATATCCAGTCGCTGTATCAGAAAGCTTTCTGTTTCAGTTGTAGCTGCGTAACGTGACGTCATGCTCCGCTAACTTTTTTTTCAGCGCCGCGACGCATTTTAATTACGGCGACTACAAAACAAGTCTGGGTCTGCATCGGAGAGTGATTCATTTATTTGGCAACATTTAAATATTTTTAACATTTTCTGACGGTTAGCTGGGCGTAAAGTCACTTCTGCGGTCGGCACCGAACTCACCGAAGCATAATCGCAGCCTTACGAACGGGAGTGTGGATCGTCTGCGCATGTGTGAACGCGTTTCCGATTAGTCTGAGTCGATGCATGTAAACAACAAGTTCACCTGCAGTTCAGGTTTAATGCACCCAGGATCCTTCCCACTGCCTGCATATGCTGAACCTTTACCCTCAGAGAGCAACATCAGCTCTGTCAATTGACTTAACGGAGAAAAAAAACATGTTTGACCTGTCACCAGCTGCTATATGTTCGAGTCCTAGGCTTCATAAAGACAGTCCTCTGTCACATTAGGATTCTAGGTACAGAGCGGACTTGGAATAAGAGCAGTCCCGGACAGTGCTTCGGACCTCTGATCCAAAAAGCAACAAGGATTTCCAGAAGATCATCAGGAAGCAGTTAAAAGCAGAACCAGGCAGTTGAATCATGTTGAGCAGAGATACGGCCGATATAGAGGTAAATTATTGTTTCTTTTCTTTATTTTTATTGATTTATATATATATATTTATATATATATTACTATTGCAATGTCACCTAACAGGAAAAGGTTTCTTGTTATGAATTCTTATGAGTTTTCAGACTCTCTGTGTCTGCCAACCTCTAGCAGAAGCAATTTCCTGAGATTCTACTAAGTTTATATTGTGATGTTGGAACATTTTCTTTTTCTAGTGTCTAATGTGGGTCTTAAGAATAATGTATTTTGCCATTACACAACTTACATGGGTCTCAAGTAGAATAAACTAAAATCCTGCCTGTGACAGGAGTAGGTCTATTCAATCATTTCCACAAATAAGATAAGATAAGATAAACCTTTATTAGTCCCACAATGGGGAAATTGCAGGGTTACAGCAGCAAGAATAACATTATGTACAATTAAATTAAATTAAATGTGCAGTTGTGGACATGTTGAGTACTGTACTATTTGGACACCTGAAGGTCCAAATAGAATGGACCTTCAGGTGTATACTGCAAACAGCATGAAAGGAGAAACATTTAAATTAGGAGGGCACTCGGTTAACGCAGCCTTATAAAGCGATCCAAATCATCACTGGCTGACCGTATCATCTATGGTGAAAGCTAATTATTCTTACATAATTTCATCTGACCCTAACTGGTCACACTGTAGCATAAATTGCTGAAAATGTAAATGCAGTTCCTGACAGAGAGGTGTGAGAACCCATAGTGCATTGCACCTCCCTGCGTGTGGGGTACCACTGTCTACTGCACCTACAAAAACAAACATCAGAAATCGGGCGACACAGCAATGGAAGAAGGTGGAGTGATGAGTCATGTTTTCTTTCACATCATGTGGAGGGCTGGTTGCCTGTGCTCCCTTATCTGCAGGGAAGGTCCCACAGCTCCTCAGGGAAACAAATAAAAATGGAGAGTACGTAGAACAATCGTGAATGACCCTTCACCAGTGGTGGTGAAGGGTCATTCAGGAAGTCATAAAATGATCCAGAGGAAACTGCATACCTCTTTCACCTCAGTAAAGGTAAAAGCTGGTGGCTCCACTCAGGGGTGGGTCAAATGCAGACCATACTGTGTGTGGATGTATGCCGCAATAAAGGATTTCTTCTTCTTCTTATCCAAGACACCAGTAAAAAGGCTATCCATGGAGGTGTGGTGAGGCAAACGCCTCGGTTGACCCAGAGGAAGAAAAAGACTCACCTGAATTTTTCACTACAGATCTTTGTTTGAAGAACAACTGTCCGGCAGTTTAGTGTGAAAAACAAACAAATGTAATAAAACAGGGGGGTCCAATACTTAACATTAATGTGAATGCTCCTACCCAGCTTGGTAGAGATTGCTCTAAAAATGTCTTAGATCCTGATGTTCGGGATCATCGACAAAACTTTACTCATAATCATTTCCCGAACTAATCCTACTAACAGACAAACCAGCGCTGGTAAAAAAAAACACGACATCCTTATGAAATGTTAATGACTATACCCGACTAAAGTGTTACACACATCTTCTCATTTTCCTCTTGGTAAGCTTAGTTTATTATTATATATATAAATGAGAAGGGTTGATTTCAACACTGAACCCTTTAAATGTCAGTGAGTTGTGGATCTGTCCGGTACCGATTATGTGTGTTCTCAGTTGTATTCCCTGAGCTGTCTTCAACGATACTGCTGCAGTAACGATTGAGCCGATAATCGCCAGGTTGCGTAGTCCTAAAATGACCTTGAGGTCTGATGTAACGTGGTATGTGTTTTGTTGGATAAGAGAGTGAGGAGGCATGGTTGTGCACGTGTAGAGGCCCTTTAACCTGTAGGCTTCAAGAAGACTGACAACCGTACCAAACGGTACAAACTCTCCTAAGTAGAATAAAAGTTTAAAGTAAGAAGATGCTACGCTGTATACTTCTGATGATGGGAGCAAACTAATGCTAAGAGCTCTTTGTTAAAAAACAAAATAGAAATGTTGATATATATTTTTAGAACAGCCATTCCCAAACTTAATCCATCCACAAACGCATATTATACGCAAACAAGCCCATGTCCCCTATTTTAGAATGAAAGAAGAATAAAATATTCAAACAGAAATTCAATCCTGTATCCCCATCAAGACAAAAAGCTCAAACTAAATACCAGTAGTCTGGGGGTTGATTTCTGATGAAACCCTGAACAGGAAGTTATTATCTCTTGGCCACGACTTTATAATTGTGGGATGGACTTAATAACTTTCGAGAACGAGATAGTAAGTCTTAACAAGGCCTCATGTCCCTTCAGTAGTTATGTTATGTTCATCCTGCCCCTTTGGATCTTGGCTGGGCTAATACCACTATAGAACATGTGCAGACGGATGGCAACCGAGGAGGGGTCTCGGCGGAAGAAATCCCCCTCCAAACTTAAAAGTTCATTTGTTCACTTCTGACAACACGTTACACTATCCCTATACACATAGGAGTGTATTGTAAGCACCGATATAGAAGGCAAAGCCCAAACATCGCAAATGTTATCTTGAGGCTTGAGCAACACATTGAGGTATCGCCGTGCAACACACACCAAAGGTTTCTACACCGATAGTTAACCTACTCCTACAGCCGTACATCTCGTTCCCACGACAAAATAACGTGTGGGAATGTGTTTTTATGATGTGTTTTGACCAATGGAGGATCATATTTATTATTTAGAACATGAAAGAGCAACGAAGTGCCAAGCCTTCAAAGCAAATATGAATGTAGAATCCTACGGCAGCCTGGAGGATTCAACTCAGCTCTGCACCGCCTGCCTCCATCCCAGTAAATGTACAGGGAAGGAGGCTGGCGGCATTGGCGTTAGCTTCAGAGCCCACCATACCAGCCCGGATCTAACCACTTCCCAGGATCGTGGGCTGAGAGCACTCTCTCGTCCCGGCGAGCGATCACTTCAGAACCAGCAGCCATCCGTGGCCCGTCGAGTTGATTTCATCGGGTGAACTGGACGTACCTCAGCAGACAAAGAGCTTGTTACCTGGTCACAATTCCTCCACGGTGGTGCTTTGGGTCGCCTTAAGAAAAATCCAGGTAGAGAAGGAGAGGGCGAGAGTTTGCATTGCCACCCCCTGGACAAATTTTACACACTGGACCTTTAAGGCTATTATCAGTCCAAAGTAACACTCCCTCTCATACTATCAATTCAATATGTTGAGGTTTACCTTTCTAAGATTTAGCTGCCCTCCATCGCCTGCTACCTTTACTGCTTTACATCCAAGGAGTATCTGACCAATCAAGCGCACAGTACTATGGAGTACGAAGAGTTTTTACTGAGATGTTGATGTGTGTCACTTTGCAGAGCATTCTGGCTCTGAATCCCAGGGTGAAGACTCATGCTCAGATCATGTCTACTGCAAGCAAGAAGAAGGAAAAGAAGCACTGGAAGAGAAACCCTGAACGAGGCTGTGATGTAAGATGGACTGCACACTCATACGCAAAACACACACAAGTTGGCTTGGAATGCATGGTTGATGACACTTGTTTGATATTTTCCTGCCCTACCCGACTTCCTTTTGTTTCTTAAATACAGTTTGATTCCTGTTGACATTTTCTCCCTGCGCTCTTTCTTCCAGTCTTGTGTGAAGTTGGAAAACAACTTTGATGACATCAAACACACAACACTGAGTGAGCGCGGAGCTCTACGAGAGGCAATGAGGTGAGAATGAACGACTTTGCGAAAGAACCACCTCCCAACTGAATACGAACACACACCCAGTCATATGTGGGTTGTGAGTCATATGTCTGGTCTTAAAGTTGGTGTGAAATCTACAATGACATGTTTATTCATGTTAACAACAGTATTCATGAACGTTGTCATATTTATTATTCTTATTATTTGGCTTAGGTTTTATGTCTAATGCTGACCCTGACACAACCCTCCCCATTATCCGGGCTTGGAACCATCACTAGAACACATTGATTTGTGACAGTGTTGGAGCTGAGGTTTAACCGAAATGTAAATGATAAATCTAAATTTTAATTATTACTGTACGTACTGTACATTTACAGTATATATATTATACATTTGAATTTGCACAATGCATTCTGTAGTTAGTGATAATTAAAGACTTGCATCTTACTACTACTGTAAATGGACTGTCACCATACACCAATCAGCCATAACATTATAACCACTGTCAGTGGGTGTTACATACTGGACAGCTAGTGAACATTTAGTCCGGAAGTTCGATGCATTAGAGGGGAAAGGAAGGTTAAGGTTCTGAGTGACTTTAATAAGGGCAAAATTTTTATGGCCAATGACTGGGTCAGAGCAATATCCGGGACTGCAGGTCTTGTTGAGGGTTCTGCAGTGGTTAGAGCCTAGCAAAGTTGTACCTGCATGAGGAGGGAAGTTTACGCCATGTTGTCCAATCCCACAGAAGAACTACTGAAGCACAAATAGCTGAGAAAGTTAGGGCTTGTGCTGAAAGAATGGTGTCAGAACGCATAGGCAGATGGTTTTAACCTTATGGCGGATCGATGGATATTTCCTTTTTATTCTAACGGACCACATAAAGCGCTTTACGCAAGATAAAAATTCCTCTATTCACAAATGCATGGTTATCATGTACACAGTAAGCTGCAAAAAAAAATGGAAGCAGCCAGCAACACTTAGTGATGTGTAAAACTTTTTTCACCTTGTCAGATGATGTTGACCAGCATTGAAATCAAATGAAAGTACAATCTGTGATTACAGGTGCCTAAAATGTGCAGATGCTCCCTGTCAGAAGAGCTGTCCCACCAACCTGGACATAAAGTCATTCATTACCAGCATCTCTAATAAGGTGTGGTAAAAATCACACACAAGCACATTAACATGAATGAGGATTAGTAATTCTCAGTATCAATATCATAGTCCTATTATTCATTTTCCTGTGTGTGTGTGTGTGTGTGTGTCTGTGTGTGTGTCTGTGTGTGTGTCTGTGTGTACCAGAACTACTACGGTGCAGCACGGTCCATCTTCTCCGACAACCCACTGGGTTTGACCTGTGGAATGATTTGTCCCACATCAGAGCTGTGTGTGGGAGGATGCAACTTATACGCCTCTGAGGAGGGACCCATTAATATCGGCGGGTTACAGCAGTTCGCTACAGAGGTACAGCATAACCATCAGGCCTTTCTCGATAAAACAATCGTTTGAAGAACTTCCTTTGACAATCAGAAGGGTTGAAGTTAACAGCTGAGATGACTCAGATGTGAGGAGTATCAAGCATCAAAGACGGATATGCCGATATGTGCGTGCGTATGCTTGTACAAGCCTAACATTGTGGAATGTAAAAATATCAAGGCAAAGATTTGCCAATCCAATTTTTCATTCAAATACACTTGAATGCAGTATAAACTCCAGATATTTAATGTTCAACGATGAAGGTTCCCTTTTCTTTTAAATAAATGAATATGTGCTCCTTCTGATTTTGACACATTTGTAAAAAGGTGGGAGAGGGTTCATCATGTTCATCATCAACATGTGACATCACCTTTTCTTTTGAGAACATCGGGGAACATTTGGGAGGAGAGGATTTACCGTTGTGGATGTTTTAAAGTGCAATTATATCCTATTCTTGCTTGATACACGACTCTGGCTGCTCGACAGTCTTTGTTTTCGTTTTGCTTCTTGGTAATGCATTACACATTTTCAAGAGGGGGCAGTTCTGGACTTTAGTAGGCCTTCATAGTCTGGCTGGAATAAGCAGGGACGTCCCTGAAAATGACATCATCTGTCTGGCAACATGAGTTGTTCCAAAACCAGTTTGTATATTTCAGGTTTTATGAAGCTTTCACAGATGTAACAGTTACCCAACAGTACGAACAAACATCCACCTACCCACCTTCTGAAATCACTATCAGTTAGCCATGGGTCCTAATACTTCCCCATACTATCACAGATCTCCCATACACACATGGGCACTAACACCCCTCATAGATGGCAGCTTTGAACTTTGTGCTTGCAACAATCTGTCGACACCAGTTCTGGACGTTGTCCTTATATGACTCTCACAACATCCCATCACTGAGACTTATCCTGCTATCTTGGAATCAGCCATGTGACGTGTTCAACGGCTTTTCCTCGCTTCATCATGCTTCATAGAATGATGTTGTTTTCAAAACAAAAGTTGTTCTTAAACTGTCGGACTGTTTGCAGATTTTCACAAAGTGGCTAGCCCCCATCCTTCCTGGGAGTGACTCGTACTTTTCAGGACTCCCTTTTATATTCAAACATGATATTATTACCAGTTAACCATCTACCTATTAACACATTTGAGACAATAATATATCAGACATAATAATGACAGAATAATCATAAATTTATAAAAGTTTTTGACTTTTGTGCTCATTTTCACTTGAATGTCCAAAAAGTTTAGGTGATGATCAATTTCTATTCCTGTTTTACTTGTGTTCTATAACATCCGCAACATTTTGGAATCAGGCATGTATTTAATTATGTTTTAGAGATTTATAAAAACTTCACTCAAAATAACGCGTACATATAAAAAACTATCATCTCTACGCTTATATCACATCAAAAAATGCTCCTTACAAATGAGTTGCAGATGAGTTCATCCGTTCGATTTATTTTCTGTTGAAACAATGATATGAACGTTGTGTCAAACAATTTAAACTGTGAGAGGAACTTAATTGATTTTTGTAAATATGAACTTTTTTCTGAATATTATGTAAGCATTATCTCCCGAAAGGTCGATACAGGGGGGAAAAGGGAAAAAAAAGTTATGTAATGATCAAAAGTCTGATTGGGCCATTCCTCAGGCAGAAGGTAATCGGTGCCAGGTCATAGTATCATGACTGAGTAGATGTTGTCCACACTGTGACACACATGTTATGTAATGGGTGGCCTCAGGAACTTTAATTTATAACCGCTGTCAGTGAAAAAATGATGTTTAGGTGACATAGATATCACCAGTTGTTCCAATAGTTGGACAGGTTTTTGTTCAATTTGTCTTTTATTTTTTATTTCTACTTTTCTTACAATATCTCAAAACAGTCCGGGATGTTATGGAATCGTCACATTAGTGTCAACGAAACAAGTCCAAGGTTGGTGCATGTGAATCGACTCGAGGAGATCGATCGTGTTTATCATATTTTACTCTGACTGTGGTCACAGTGGCGTCTTATCAGCCAATTTCACACTCGTCAGTTGTTTATTAATAATAAAAATAATAATACATTTAATTGATAACACACTTTACATGTGGATCAAATCTCAAAGTGCTACAAGTTAAAGTAGATAAAATAATCAATAAAAAATATAATAATAACTGTCTAAAAATTTGACCAAAAAGCAGCAATGTTAATGCTAAAAAGGAAAGTTTTAAGTCCTTTCTTAAATGTTTCAGTCGTCTGTGGAGCCCTCAGATGGTCAGGGAGGGCATTCATGTTCATGTTTGATAAAATTAGAGTTGAATGTAGCAATGTATTTAAGTTATTAAGTTTAAGTTTATTTTATAAGTGTGTTTTCTTCCTAGGTGTTTCGAAGGATGGGCATTCCTCAGGTTAGGAATCCTGAACTACCACCAGCCAATGAGATGCCAGAAGCCTATCACGCCTCTATAGCTCTGATTGGCTGTGGCCCAGCTTCAATCAGCTGTGCTTCCTTCCTTGCCCGCCTTGGATATGATGATATCACCATATTTGAAAAGCAAAAGTACATCGGAGGGCTGAGGTAACATTGCAAAGTGTAATAAGTGTGGTATAAGTGTGTAGAAGTTCCTAAATGTCATGGTGGGTTTCGCTGTACCACTACTATAGTAGCTATAGATGCGTCACTGCTTGGTTGTTGTGTGCAGAAAGGTGTTTGATTTCATTTTTGGAACAGATTTCAAATAATATTCAACATTTTTCGAAAACAACTTCCTCAAGTAATGAATTTATGCCTTTTGCTATTTAGGAACTATTCTTGTTTGTACTCTTCAATTGCCATAGTTGGATTTTGGCTTATTCTATCAGTTGGATTTTTCTGGGAATAGGTTTTTCCTCATAAACTTTATGTGCATGTCTGTGTGCTGGAGAAGTGTCAAATGATATTTGGAAAATGGGTGCGTTTTGTTTTTATCTAATTCTGAACCGAAACTTTATTTTTTTTCAACTATATAGTATATCTAATTAACACAGACAACTTAAATAACCACTTCTCACGTCCTTAAATGTGGCGAAGGGCTCGAGTGTTTCCATGTTTGTTACTTTGTGTCTCTCACCTCATTGGCTTTCATCTTATTTAACACAAAGATAAATAAGGTGAAAAGGAAAGTCAACATTCCTCTCTTCTGATTGGTTCCCTGCAGCACATCAGAAATCCCACAGTTCCGACTTCCCTACAATGTAGTCCAGTTTGAAATTGATCTGATGAAGGACTTGGGAGTCAAGGTGTGGTCCATAGAACATGTTGTACATATGGTTTATGTTGTACGGAGCCCCACAAGTCCCTTCAGAATTTATTTTTTTAATCTTTTGCGCACAGGATCATTTTTTTTAATCATTATGGCACAAGATGACTAACTGTTAATCCATAAGCGTCTCATGATTTGCATAGCCAACATATAACATATAAAGGGCTGACCAGGGCTTTAAACGTTTGAATCCCTGTAATCACTTTGAAATGCCATGCATTTGGATAAAGAAACACGGCATGGAGGACGGAGCGTACGTTCATTTCATCAAGTCAGAACACATAAACAAGGCCAACCAACAGGACTTCTGCTGTGATCCTTCAAATAAGAACACATAAAATACTATGAACAGTAAATAGGCTACAAAATCCTATATCAACAGCTTTTGCTCATAGGTATGGGATTTTCCTCAGCAGGAATAATTGACTGAACATACTGAAAGACGACAGGCAGGAGCTACACTAGTGGTTTTCACAGAACAGGCCAAATTATATTGTGCGCACAGGATAATTTAAAAAACAACATTTTCTCCAGGGACTTCAGGGGCTCTGTAATGTTGTAAAATGAAAATGTAAATCTCTTCTAACACTCTTAATGATCTCACATGTACTGAAACGTAATTTGAATATATTCTGTTGATTCCCTACACTAAAGCTTTGTCATATTTCAAGCCTGAGACGTGTGTTTTGGATGTGTGTGCATACTAGGTGGTGTGTGAGAAGGGCCTGGGGGTTGACGGAATGACTCTGACATCGCTTAAAGAGGAAGGATTTAAAGCGGCCTTCATTGGGATTGGTGAGGGCCTCGTGTGAAACTGTTCACCAAATGGCTCTTCATTCCGTTTGCTGGGTGTGCAACAATAATCTCACTCATCTTCATCTCCGCTTTTTCTTCCAATGTGTGTTTCTGGTTGTGTGTGGATCCAGGTCTGCCTCAGGCCAACAGAGCTAAAATATTTGAGGGTTTAAACATGGATCAAGGCTTCTTCACCTCCAAAGATTTTCTGCCAATGGTGGCCTTAGCCAGTAAAACAGGTACCGTTGTCATCCCACCTGTACTGCAGAAGATACATATTTACCTCCCTGCCCATCCACATCCCCGAAAAATTATGGAAAACAGAATGCATTTTGTACAACATTGATAAAGTCATTATATCATTTTATCAGAGCCAGCATGAACCATTTCAGCAATTTGTGCTGCAGTAACTTTTCTGTGAACAACTCTTTACTCACTACGTGCATTAATGGGTCTTAGGTCCCCGTGACCCTGCCACTGGTTCAACAGTTGTCCGGTAGGACCGGTACATGTTGGTCCGGTATGCTCTGACTCAGTCGCATAGCCATCTGAGACCATTTTTCCTGCTCCCCGAACATTCACTTCAGGACATTTTATCGTTTGCAGCTTAATATATCCCACCCACTGATAGTTTCCATAGCAGCTGACTTCCCTCGCCTGGTTATAATTTTATGGCTGCAGGTATTGATGAGAAGATATATTCAAATGTGGGTTAGTTCAGAGATGAAAGTGCTTTCATTGCATTCCTTTCCATGTCTGCCTCTGTCTCTCTCTGCAGGCATGTGTCGGTGCCGAGCTGCTTTGCCAGAGATGAGAGGTGTGGTGATCGTTTTAGGGGCCGGAGACACGGCGTTTGACTGCGCCACCTCGGCCCTTCGCTGTGGCGCCAAGAGAGTGTACGTGTGTTTCAGGAGGGGCTTCACAAACATCAGGGCTGTTCCTGAGGAGGTACGTATAGAGATAAAGAGGAAGATGGATGAATGGATGGATGTATTAGCACATGGAGAAATGAAGAATACAGAATACTTTTGTATTTCCTGTCAGATGGAGTTGGCAAAGGAGGAGCAGTGTGAGTTCCTTCCTTTCCTGTCTCCTCGTGAGGTCATCGTGAAGAACGGTCGGGTCGCAGGTTTACAATTTTTTCGTACCGAACAGACTGAGGAAGGTGATTGGGTGGAGGATGAGGATCAAGTTGTGCGGCTGAAGGCTGATTACATCATCAGCGCCTTTGGTTCCATGCTCAACGAGCCTAAAGGTAAAAATACAGTCGGCTTGGATTCACTGTTGGGTCAGCAGTCGCTGTGTTTTGGGTTGTTCTGAACCAGCACGAGTGTCGACAATAAGACTTGTGTTAATTTCTTTGTGTTTTCATTCGTGTGTTTGCACCCATACTGATCCCATATGTTTAATGTTGCATTTTGATGCATATTGTACGATTTAATATTAGACATTCTCTACCACTAGATGTTGCACTAGAGCACCAGACTGGATACAAGTCAACCTGTGAGACAATGTGGGGCCCGACAAACATGACCTGAGACTTTTGTTTCATGTTTAAAATATTAACAAAGCCATATTTTAATGTAATATTTAGCTTCAGAACGAGAATCTTTGTAACAAACCAGATGACTTTCAGTGCTTGGGATCAAAATAGGGCTCACCGAACTCTCTTGAATTCGGCAATGTTGATCAACTATCAATCAAGACCTTGCTTCTGTGTGGACTATTTTTTATTCCTACTAATATTCTAGTATACGTTTATCTTTAAAATGTTAGTTTATGATACCACGCCTGTCATTTTATACCCTGCGTTGAAAGACAGACTCTTGAAACTCACATCAAGCTGTAAAATCAGACAGAGGTGATCCAGACCCAAATGGGTCAGCATGTAGTTTATTTCACATTCAATTGTTTTTAGAACCAGATTGTAACACAACATTTAGCTTGAAGATAAAAATGTTTAAAACAAATTGTCAAGCATGTTGTGCTTTGCTTCAGAATGGAGCACATCGACTTTAAGTCTAAATATAAATCATGATGTCGTTTCCCTCGAGCACATTTCCTGCTTTAATTGTTTTCAGAACCATATTTTAACTCTTAAAGAAAGCTTGTGATGAGTTTTGTGTCATGTGAGGCACTCAAAATTGATATAAGATGTAGAATTAGATCAAATATGAACCACACATTTAAAAACTACTTAACATGTGTCCCTTTAATTGTTTGAAGAACCATATTTCTAACCATGTTTTAGTGTAGTTACTTACTACTACCACGCTAAGGGTGTAAAGGGAGGCGTGTTGATCAAAAACAAACTAGATTCTGTTACATATTCTTGGTTAACGTCTTTGGGACCGTGCTTAGGCTTTCGACCCAAGGAGATCTTCTTCTATATAACATGTTTTACACTAATAGTTCATAGTTTACGCACTAGTGGAAGTCACATTTAATTTGAGTTCAATCAGTGGAATTGCTTGTACAACGCAGGGGATGGGGGACTTTTCGGGGATATACAGTACCCTTGCTGTCGGGGATGACAGCCTAGGCGTAGTTCTTCATTGAGACGTTTTTCCATCAAAAATGTTTTGTGCTGATCAAGGAGTAGGCCTACTACTAGAAAATAATTCAAAAAGTCTGCCAACCACTGATCTGAACACTTATGGTAATCCAAAGAGTAACTAGTAACTAGAGCTGTCAGACAAAAATAGTGGAGTATAAAGGTACAGGATTTCCTCCGGAAATGTAGTGAAGAAGTAGACTTATAAAGTAGCATGAAATGGAAATACTCAACTAAAGTACAGGTTGCTCAGATGTGTCCTCAAGTACAGTACTTGAGTGAAAGTACTCTGTGTGTGTTTGTAGTGTCAGCAGCAATGGCTCCCTTGAAGATGAGCCGCTGGGGTACTCCTGAGATAAACATGGACACCATGCAGACCAGCGAGCCCTGGGTGTTCGCCGGAGGAGACATCGCTGGTTTGGCGAACACCACAGTGGAATCAGTGAATGATGGAAAACAGGCATCATGGCATATTCACAGATACCTTCAGGTACGCCCGGCCCACACGTCTAACTCAACCCACCATCAGTGGCGAAGGATCTAAAATAAACACACATTGAAACTTACAGATCATACGTGGACGCAGGGCTTAGACACGGCGCTGTGGAAAAGTATTGGACCTCCTCCTGATTTCTTCCACTTTTGTGAGCACCTCCATCTGAACTGTTGGATCAGTGTCTGAATGTGCTGGTGGAATTTCAGCCCACTCTACTTTGCAGAACCCTTTTAGTGCAGCCACATTGGAGGATTTTTCGGGTCGCAGCACAGCATGGGTTTCAGGTTCAGACTTTGACCAGAACCCTTCTAAACTTTACTTTTATTTAATTGGCCCTGAAGCAGCAAGGCAGCGCCTCGCCACCACGCTGACACCCCTGAGCTCACCAGAGGTGACACTATCAGTAAAGTGTTTACTGAGTTCGTCTGTGATGTGTGAAGATTCTGAAACAGTTTAAGTGTAAGATAACTGAAGAGACCTGGAAAAGTTCAAATTCCTCACAGCGCTGTAAATGTTCCACTCTTTCATCCCATTTGACTTGAAAAGTCAAATGGGATTTTCTTTTCTCAATAGGATTGCCATTTTGGTCAGATCCAATAATACTTCATATTTTGTTCAACGGAGATATAACACTATATTACTGATATAATCGACCCCTATGTCTCTCTTCTGTAGTCGCTGCATGGACAGACAGTGGATCCGGTTCCGAAGCTGCCATTGTTCTACAGTGCTATAGATCAGGTGGACATCAGTGTGAATGTTTGTGGAATAAAGTTTCCCAACCCTTTTGGCCTGGCGTCTGCTCCACCCACCACCAGTACAGCCATGATGAGAAGAGCTTTTGAACAAGGCTGGGGCTTTACTCTGACCAAGACCTTTGCACTAGATAAGGTACCAAACATACAGCTCATAAACACTTAATAAATGCATCCGTCTTTTTTCTTCTTCTTCTTTTCACTCTTTTTCTTCTTTTTTTTGTCTGATTAAAAGACACTGATAAAAGCATTAATAAAAAATATATAATAATGATGATATAAAAACCTGACCAAAAAGCAGCAATGTTAATTAAAGTTATAGGTTCTGCTAAAAATGAAAGTTTTAAGTCCTTTTTTTATTGTGTCAGTCGTCTGTGGAGCCCTCAGATGGTCAGGGAGGGCATTCCACAGACGAGGAGCAGCAGAACAGAAGGCCCGATCACCCATGGTGCTGAGCTTAGTCCGGGGAAGGAGGAGGCGGTATGAGTGGGTAGAACGGAGGGATCGTGTTGAGGTCAGTGGGATGAGTAGTTATTTTAGGTAGGGGGGTTGATTGCCATGGATACACTGGTGAGTGAGGGGAGAGATCTTATATTCCATCCTGGTGGAGATGGTATAGCTTTAAGAAAAGTTCTAAAACTTTAATGAACCTAGAGTCGTGGATATTGTTTTGAGTACAGAATATATATATATCTGTATTTTCGGAGAATTTTCGGAGTTTCATCTTTAAAATCATCTCTCCATGGAAAACTAAGAAAAGGATTTGTAGAAATAACAAAATGTTAAAAAACAAACCAAAAAAGAAATCAGCTGCTGATCACATTTAATTATATCCCTGAACAGTCGGGGATATTACGGAATTGCAGCTCCTTCGTGTTACATAATCAATCAAAATGTCCAATTACATGGATCATTTCACACTTTTTTACCCACAGAGACCTCAGTGAGAGGAAGAAGTGGATAGATTTTGAAACAGATCGGTTGTATAGACGGTGCACTTTGAGATTTGATCCAAATGTAAAGTGCGTTATAAATGAAATGTATTCTTAACATTGCTAACATTGCTGTCGGGGATGACAGCGTAGGCTAAGTTTATGCGTTACGTCTTGTGAAACTAGAGCATGTAGTTTGCTAGAGTATTCTCCGGACAAAAGAATTTAAGTGGGAAAAATTCTGAATATTCCAAATGACAGATTGCCCAGAAACTCATAAGGGTTGATGCATGGATTCTATGGAATGGGAAGGGATGACTATACCCCTCCTTTATGTCATGGTCAAAGACAGAAAAAGCCGATTTGATAAAAGTAAGAAACCTCTTTTCCATCAATGTGATGATAACAGTATCCTATATGTCAGTACATTATGAAGAAAAGAGTCTTGACAGTATAATAACTTATATAATATCGTTTTCTTTGTAACTTGGTGTAATGGACTTTAAGCTGAATTTGGTCTAATACATTTAGTAGTATTAGAAAAAGCTGTTAACTTCACAAAAAGCCCAACTTACCAACACCTGAATGTTATTAATGTGAGGAACCTCCTGACTTCTGTTGTCTTTCACCCTTTTACTGCAGCTATTCTGACTTGAGCCTCTTTGTCTCAGTAATAATGGTGGGTATTTTTGGGCACTTACGCTCAAGCTCTTCCATTGTATCATTTCTTCATTCTTCATTTAGTCTGTAAAATTTCAGGGGAAATAAAAATTGTCCAATGTCAAATGTTTTGTTTTTGAACTGTCCAACCAACAGTTCAAGAACCTCATACTTACATATTTCAACCATTCATTCATTATCCAAAACCACTTTTACCATCACAACAACGAAAGTCAGAAATATCCATGTTGGATATTCTGTGATTTTCATGCTTGAAATATATCTAATTATAGAACGATGGCCAGTTTCCTTTGGTCGACTGATTAATCATCTGCTGCTGATTGAGATAACCAGGAGATTCGGTAAAACCGGAGAGGCCACATTAAATGCATATATGTTGGCATAACTACAAACACTTAGATTGGATGACGTGGATCTTAGTCGTTTTTACCTTTTTTTTTCAAAGTGCAACCCAACGATTGCATCATCATCAACTTTCCTGACAACTTCTCTGATCGGCTTCTGATAATCTTTCTACGCAGGACCTGGTGACCAACGTGTCTCCTCGTATTGTGCGTGGCACCACCTCAGGGAATGTGTTTGGACCTGGTCAAGGCTCCTTCCTCAACATTGAGCTCATCAGTGAGAAGACAGCAGCCTACTGGTGCCAGTCAGTCACAGAGCTGAAGAAGGACTTCCCCAGTAATGTACGTTTTAACTCTTATTTTTGTTCGTTTACTCTACACCCTCGAGGGCATTTGATCACTTTCTGTCTCACTCTTTATGATGTTTCTTCTAAAATAAATGCATGTAAGGGCACTGTGTTGTGTCCATCACTAGTTAAAATATTTATTTATAAATCTATCACCACTGTGAGGTACAAAACACACTCAGGTTTTGGACTTCTGAAAACTAATCTCTCCCTTTTGCCTTGTTAGGTGGTCATCTCCAGCATCATGTGCAGTTACAACAAGGAGGACTGGACAGAACTAGCCAAGATGGCAGAGGTGAGATAAACCGCAAGCCACGATCAAAATGTTGTCCATTCACAGAATGTACACAGTATCACCCGCTGGAGATAAATTCCTTCCAAACATTGGCAAACAAAGAAAAAAAGAGTTTTACAAATGTGAAGGATTCTTGAACAAACACTATGATTTGCAAATACAAAATACGATTGACAAACAAATGCCTTGCATTTCATTGATAGAAATCGTGGTCTTCCAGCAAACAAAACACACGTTTTACAAATAAGCCTGATCAAATAAGAATCACTGACAAGCTCGATGTGTTTTGCAAAATAAGAAACATGATTAACAAACTTGAATTTTCTGTTTTGCAAACACAAAACGTGCTTATCAAGCTAATACTGGACATATATCTAACACGTCATGCTTCACAGATAACTAACACATGTGTACAAATACAAAAACGTCCATCCAAAAACTACAAAATGTGACTTTTGTAGTTTTACTTTTTAATTTATAAAAGGTGTCTACTAGGAATCTAAATTACTGTGAAAGTTGTTCAAATGATTGCATAGTTTGAATTTTTTTGTCATATATCTGGATTTTGTATTGGATGGCTCATAGAAATATAAAGTCCAACTCATGGTGCCTCCAGTCGTCCAGTCAGGTCCAGTGTGGTAAACTTTTGAACTGAGTCACAGCGACACCTGCTGTTGTAACGGGTGAACTGCAAAGGAGCTGTGTGTGCACAAAACGTAAGACGCTCATGTTCAAGTAGCATGTCTTTCATGAGGTACATTGGTGCCAAAAGTCACGTTTTTGTGCCAAAAGTCACATGTTTGTGCCAAAAGTCACGTGTTTGTGCCAAAAGTCACGTGTTTGTGCCAAAAGTCACATGTTTGTGCCAAAAGTCACGTGTTTGTGCCAAACGTCACGTGTGGTTTTTCTTTTTGTGCAGTTGTATGATAGATTTTCTTATACTTGTAAATGCACATTTGTACTTGTTAACAAAACACATTTGTTTGTCAATCATGTTTTTCCTTTTCAAATCACACTCTCTTTGCTTATGGATCGTGTTGCGTTTGTGTGCGGACTTACTGCAGGAATTTAACTCCATAGTGTCGCTTCACCATTAAATTGCTCTCCTGTAAAGCGAAAAGCCGGTAATTCTTCCTTAATGATCATCACAGAATCATATATTGTGGTAGGATGTCTGGTAGCTTTAAAAAAAAATTATATCCTTTGCATTTTTTAATCCTTATCACAGTTGAGCTTCTACATATCATGATAAAATGGGGCAGGTTAGGCGTTCACTGACTGTGGGACACATCCAGCTGGTGTGGACCTGCTCAAGTTTTAAAAAATAGAGAATTGTCTCTGCATGTGCATATCCATTTAATATCAGAGTATTTAAATGAAAACGATGTGATCAGTTTTCAGGGAAACTATGGGTAGTTTCCCTGAAAGGAGAAGTTCAGGTAGAGAGAGAGAGGGAGAGAACTTGCAGCGTCTCCCCCTGGACCTTTAACCTCATATAACCGTTGTATATCGATTTAATGTACCCGCACAGCTTACAAGTGTTTACTTTGTGTATGTGTAACATAGATAAATGGGAATGTGTGTGTGCAGGAATCAGGGGCAGATGCATTGGAGTTGAACCTGTCGTGTCCTCATGGGATGGGGGAGAAAGGCATGGGACTGGCCTGTGGACAGGTACACACACACACACACACACACACACACCCACACTTATACTTTCACCGTTGACATTGCAGAGGAAACCACTGATTTAATCTCTGATGAACATTTACGCTTTGAGCTGTTAAATGGTTTGAGTCTTGACGTGTAGTTTGTGTGTTTTACGTGTCTTCGGCGCTAGGATACGGTGTTGGTGCGTAACATCTGTCGCTGGGTGCGTGCAACCATTTCCATTCCATTCTTTGCCAAATTGACACCAAACGTAACCAATATCGTCGACATCGCCAAGGCTGCTTATGAAGGTATGACACGTCAAAACAGGGCCATCACGTCTTTCTTTGTCTTCCAGATTACGTCTGTATTCTATTCTGTCATTTTACAGTATAAAAATCCTTTCATCTCAACAGCAACTGTGATGATTTTGTGAATGTCGCAAATGCTGGTGGTTAATGTCGGGTTTTCTCATAGGCGGCGCAGATGGAGTCACAGCCACCAACACAGTGTCCGGTATGATGGGACTGAATGCTGATGGCGTACCGTGGCCGAGTGTTGGAAGGGGCAGACTTACCACGTATGGGGGGGTTTCTGGTAAGGACACACAAATACAACAACCTGTGATTAAAAATTGGTTTGCTCTTCTTAAATACACGCTTGGTTTTATTGTGTGAATGTTCCCACAGGCAGGCCTTGTTGATCTTTTTTTTTTTAAGAGGGTTTAGATTCAAGATTCCAGACATTTATTGTCATGAACATTGTAAAAAAAAAAAAGTAAATAAATAAAAAGACACACCATGCTATGAAATTCTTACTTTGCAAGTCTCCCTTCAAATAAAACAATAATAATTTAAAAAGTAAGGTTTTCTTTTGTCTCTTGCAAATATTGCAAACAGACCAGAGTAAAATGAAGGTGCTGTAGGCAGATAAATACTTATCGCACGGATAAAGTAACAGTCAGTGGGAGTGACGATGGAGTTATTCAAAAGTCTTGTTCGTTAGTTCTGGACTTCTCACTCCTGCAGCGCCTCCCTGAGGATAGGAGTGTGAAGAGACTGTGTTGGGAGGGTTGCTGTTGGCCCTGGTGATGATTCAGGTGATGTAAATGTCGTGAGGGGATGGGAAGGCTGCTCCAGAGATGAACTGTGCAGTTTTTTAAGACACGCCTACACGCCTCTCCTGCCCTGAGCCGTGTAGTTTCCATACCACATGTGATTGAGATGTACCATTAATGAAGAATTTCTTCATTACCATGTAATATCAGCAAACCTTTGACCCAAAATTAAGGGCTGCAACTGTGATGGTGATGGTAACTTATCATCACTCAATGCATTACATCTCATGGTGCTGAATGTTGGGATATCTGGAGGTGCAGCATCTGCAGATTACATGAAAACATATCACTCTCTGTCAAAAGTGATACCAACAGGAAGTAGGACCCAAAAACACCACATATCACACTGAAGGGTAAGAAATCTTTGTCTTTACTTCAAGTAATTCAAAGAACCTTTGACCCCAAAAGCCTGACTCCAAAAACACAAGTGAGAGTGAAGTAGACACTTTACAGAATAGGATCAAAAAGCATACAATGTATAAACTTGTGGCATGAATACAATAAAAGGCAGGGATTGACAAGAAGAAGGTCAGAGCAATCAGGACAATCTCGGACGTGGGAATACACAGGAGTCTGAAACAGAAAGGGGTTGGGCGAAGAGACAAAACAGGAAACGTGCATCATCAGACGGATAAAATAAATCTTGAACACGGTAACTTGACGAGGTCTGACAGATAATCCAATATGCAAGCAAACAGTCCGATATGCAGACGGCATGGCAGAGTCCATGATCAGACGAGCCGAGAATAGCCCACAACAAAGCGTTGGTAAGGACAACATGGAGGTGCATCAGGAACTGGAAACGCAATTAAAGGCTCTGATAATGAGAAACAGCTGGGGACAATCTGAGCACTCGGGAATATCGCGACAGAGGGGAAACACTGGGGGAGCGAGTCTGAAATGAGAGGGGATGTATGTCACAAGACAGAACAGGAAACAGATGCCTAATCAGACACATTAAATAAAAACACCAGGTCTGACAGATTATAAAGTATGTGTGCAAACTGTGGACTATACAGAGGGCTGAGGCAGACTGAAAAAGCAGGTGAGGTCATAACTGAGTAACTCAGAAGAAATTAGTAGGGAGGGCTGATGAAGACGACATGAATGAGACACAGGTGATAACTAGAATGATGAAAATCACAGTAGCGGGACGCCTGCGAGGTGAAGGGATGGGATAAACAACACAAAACAGGGAAAAACCTAACGGAATCAGACTGATGAGGTGTTAAGAATTATTCCCTTAAAAGTTGTATAAAGACGAAAGTTAACTCCATTAACTTCCTGCTCAACTGTTTGGTTCAGCTTATTATGAGTCCCTATTTCTTATTGAATAATGTGTGCCACTTGACCAAACCTGTGATAATATCAACCAGTGGCAGCTTGTATGTTTGTTTGTTTTATTTCTTGTTGAGGACATTAAAGAGTTAAAGTGATGGAACACATCACACTATTTTTTTACAAGAGTACAAACCATGTGTGCAGGTAATGCCATCAGACCCATCGCTCTCAAAGCCGTGTCAGCGATTGCCAAAGCCATTCCAGGTTTCCCCATTCTGGCAACGGGAGGCATTGACTCAGCAGAGACCGGTCTACAGTTTCTTCACGCAGGTGCCTCGGTCTTACAGGTGATACTCTCATTGCCACACTCACCAGATGTTCATTTATGGAAGGGTTCTCATACACTCTCACTGTTAATGTGATGCACTTTTTGATTTCATAACGAAAAGGTTATCTTCAGCTTTGGTAGGCATGCTGGGATATACATACTTTCATGCAGGTACACGGGGACTTACTTTAATCTTGGGTTGAAATTTGCTTCCTCTTCGATGCAGGTTGACCCCGTCTAACGTGATGAAAGTATTCTCGAGCTCCGCCTCGTGCTTTCTCACGGTCTTTTTCTTCTCTCTCTATCACTGCCCCCGGCTAACACCACACATTCACACGCACACAGCAATATTGTGAAAGGGTTTTTCTAATGCTGTTGCTTCACACCGAAGGATGATCATTTTCAAACGGAAAAGGTTTGGTCACTTTTGTGTCTCGAGTTGAAAGGTGAGCATAAAATGTTGACCCATTTGGGGGATGTTAGTAAAGGATGAAAACAATCTCAGACAGCAGGATCTCTCGTTGATAATATTTCAATCAGAGACGACAGACAATGAAAAGAAAAGATGAATGATTTATTACAACAGATGATGTGTGATCAGGTTTGTTTGAGGTGCTCAGACTCTTGATTAATTGGAGGGTCTACGCCCTGAGAAGCAGCCTGTAATATCCCCCTTTGTGACTCTGGATACAGGTGGTGGTGGCTGATGAGTCTGCTGAGACTAATGAATGGTTAGGCTGAAGGATTAGGTGGAGATGGGGAGGTGGAGGGTGTGCAAACCTGCAGCATGAAGGAACTAGATGAATGTAGAGAGTCATATTTAAAGCCATCAGCTGATGGTGATCTGCTAATCATGCAGGTGTGACTCGGTGATTGGACGGATGACGTTGCTTGAATGGGTGCAGCTGATACTAGTTCTAGATCGTGAAGCAGGTCATTGCGACTGTGCATGTGTGAAATATGAAGGATAATAGAGTGGTAAGAGCAGTAACTATGGCCCGAGTGTGCAAGAGGATGGTCTTTCTGCTTGAACTTTTGATAAATCTCCATCTAATGCGTGGGTCAAAACTGAGGCCGTGATGGAAAAGCTTGAACTCCGGTCTTACTGAGCCAACAACAACGACAATCAAGTGTTCCATCACTTTCTGTGTAAACAAACTCAGACTTGAGGCTCCTGTCAATAAGACAAAGGGAAGCACCTCTGTGAGCCTGTGGCACAATTACACATAAAGTTTGTTGAAACAGATATAACTGAATTTTTTTTTAAGTTTTGGTTTTGTTTTGTAAAGAATGCTTCAAAAAAAACGAATTCATTACTGTAATGGCATAAAAAGCTGCATTTATTCATTTAGTGTTATTTTTACCTATATCTTGCATTGTTATGTGTAGATTATGTTTTTTTCTAAAGTCTGTCTATATTACCACAGGTGTGCAGTGCAATACAGAACCAGGACTTCACAGTGATTGAGGATTACTGCGTGGGTACGTAAAGCATATTTCTGTGTCCTTGCTCAGATTTATCTCGGAGCTTTTCCATTCTTATCCTTATATCTGTCGTCCCCCATAGCAAAGGTATATCCCCGTAAAGCCCGCAATCCCCTGCCTTGTGCATGCAATCCCCCTGATTACTCCCTAACCCTCAAAATAATGTGAAGTTTTATTTTATTTATTTATTTTTTTAAATAAAGAAAAAGAAGCTCCTCCTAGTAAGTAAAATATTAAGTATTAGACAAAAATATGATATAAAAAAAAAAGATTGAGCTCGATTCATATGCAACAAATTTTGACTAAATCTGACCAGCGCTTGGTTAGTTATGTAGAAAAACAGTGTTTTTTCATATAAGAAGCTCCCTTAGTGAGTAAAATATGAACTACTAGAGTAAAATATGATGTATACAAAATAGAGCTCCTCTTAATGTCAGTATCATACAACCGATCTTTCCCAAAATCAACCCAGTTCTTCCTCGCATTAAGGTTTTTGACTTATCACGTCAACACAATAACCGTGTCATAATTCCATAATATCCCTGACTTCTCGGTGATATAATAACCACATAACGATACCGTGATGGTGAATCTTTGTGTTCAGGTCTGAAGACCTTGTTGTACCTGAAGAGCCTGGAGCTTAAGGACTGGGACGGTCAATCTCCCCCAACAGAGAGACATCAGAAAGGGAAACCAGTTCCCAGACTGGAAGAACTGGTGGGAAAGGTACCACTACTCACTACAACTGATACTACTTATAGTATTGTTAGCACCATAACTTCATTGGAACTGGATGGACTGTCGTCTCTTTAACATACCGGTTAGAAGACACAGCACTAAATCAAGATTCTATATCCATATGCCTCTTTTAGAGCCTCCCTAGTTTCGGTCCGTATTTGCTGCAGAAAAAAGAAGTTATAGCCGACTACAAGAAAAAGCTTCGAGTCGACGGTGCAACTGAAGAGATGGAAACCAACGCGAATCGGGTCAGCACGCCCAAAAAACCCGTTCCTGCAGTCAAGGTACGCGCTCATATCAACGCAAACAGGAAATTCCTTCAAGTGCTTTGAGGGATTTTTTTCAGTGAAATACATATTTAAGCAATAAACCATCTATGCACACTGGCTCTATGTCTGTGTGTTTGTGTTTGCAGGATGTGATAGCCAGAGCGCTGCGCTACATTGGTACATACCAGGATCTGAGCAACATGGAGCAGGTAACGGATTCTCACATGTTGTAGCTATGATGGTTAAGAATGGGTATCGTCAGTGTTTGATCCAGACTGATAGAATCCTGTTTGTTGATCACGATATCTTACCTCCGTTAACTGGATGGCACTAATCAAATGGAGTCGGTGTGTCTACATATGTGAGGAATTATTTGACTGATTTATTTTTTTTATTTACAACATAATCTCTGTATGTGACGACTTCTAAACTTCAATGGTGCTAGCTGGAATTATCCAAAAAAAGAATTCATCCCCATTTAGAGACTTAAACAAGAACAACTAGGCCTACGCTTTCGTCCCTGATAGCGAGGCTATATTCCGGAAAAGCCCCCAATCACCTGCGTTGTACAATTTCTTTCAATTTCTTTCAAAATCCTGATTGAGCTCCTAGAATTAAAATGATTTGAATTTGTCTGGAAACTTTTCATGTAAAATAAAATATATACAAGATAGATCTCGTTGACTTGATTCATTTGCCCCAAATTTGGACTAAATCAGAGCAACGTAATAAATAAGACTAATAGTTGAGAAAATTATAGCCAGAAAATGTTTGAAGACAAAGCTCCCCCTAGTGTCAGAAGTATACAAAAGACTTTTCCAAAAATAACTTAAATTCTTCCTCAGACTAAAGTTCTATATGAGAATAAAACTTGAAAATGATCCATCGAATAGTTTTTGATTTATCATGTTAACACGAAGGATCCGCAGCGGTGATGATGATTCCATAATATCCCTGACTTTTCATGGGATATAAATAAACTGTGTAGCTCCGAAAAAAAGAGAAGATAAAAAAATATATATTTCAAAAAGAAGAGAGAATAAAATAATGTGATGTGTGACATAATCACCAACTGCTTTAATAAAATAGAATAAATTCCAGTTAAAAGTTATAATGAATTCAAGTAAAAAAGTAAAAATAAGGCAAAATAAGTGGCAAGGACAAACAGTAAAATGAAGTTAAATGTTTTGAATAAATAAGTATAAATACTAAAGCCATAAAAGGAACAGAACATTAGAACCCGGCTGAATAGATGATCATTTAGTTTACGTTCAAAAATGTCAGCTACCCTCATTCCGTCTAATTTCATTGACAGGCTTTTGTCTTCCTTCAGTAAAAAGCACCGGTTATAATCAGTCAATCAATGCTGTGGTCACAAATAACTATAAGCTGGTCGTAATGATCCCCCTCGTGTCTCTCAGGTCCAGGCTCTGATAGATGAAGAGATGTGCATCAACTGTGGTAAATGTTACATGACCTGCAATGACTCTGGATACCAGGTATGTCTACCGGTTCTTTAGATGAATAAAGTTGTCTCCCCTTTCCTGCTCGTCCTCGGTGCTAAAAACCTCTCTGCACAGTCCCGTAAAAAGTCTCCCTCGCTGTCTTTCAGGCTATAGAGTTCCACCCGGAGACCCACCTTCCCATTGTGACTGACACCTGTACCGGCTGCAACCTGTGTCTCAGCGTCTGTCCAATCATAGACTGCATCAAGATGGTTACCAGGACAACGCCTTATGAACCCAAGAGGGGTGTACCTATTATTCCTGTCTGCTAAAGGGAAACATCACCCAAAATCTTCCACCTTTGTAATGATGGACTAATTCTTGACTAATTAATCTACCACGTATGATTTGCAACATTTGTCAGGCTGTTCTTAATGTCCTGCTCAACTGCTAGGTCAATATTTTTTCCCTCAATGCAGGTGATGTCGATGTTGCAGATATGTAAAAAAGAAAAGATAGAAAAATAGAATCCAACATGTCTATTTGTTTATGCTAAATATATCCTAGATTTGAACAAATACTGCCGCTAATAATATCATCAATAACATCCTTTTCGGGGTTCACAATAATTGTATCAAAGCACATTTAAATCAAATTAGTTTAATTCAAACAGATTTCTCCAGTAGTTGTGGATTAAGCGAGTTGTCAACCCTCTGTATGTATTTGATGATTAATAGAATGAACTGTGGATTCCCTGCATTTTAAATGTATTAATATGAAAGGAAACGTTCCTCTGATCAAAATGATTGTAATAAAGTGTTTTTGACGCAGCAACCCATTTGTAGCGAACACATAGAAGTTGAAGCAGAAGTCTGTGGCAATCTGGATAATCACAAAATTTAAAAAAACAACTAAAGAATTATTCGCGCACAAAATTTGATGAAGCCACTGTAAAATTTGAATTTATTCCTTTTGGTCAATTCACAGAACTTACTCTTCTGCTGTGGATCAATGTCTTAAGCTTCCATTCACAGACTGATGACCTGACTTTCTCCTTCATAATTTTCAGGTAGAGAGCAGAATTCATGTTCACGTCAATTACACCGATTAGCCATTACATTAAAACCATTTCCGTAAAATTGTGTAGAACATCTACACAACTTCACGCAGGGAAAATAGTTTAGCTGTTCTACAAAATAGTTTTTAAGCAACATAATCCACATAATCCACTCACTGTCTCACTAACAGAGAGACAGAAAAAACAAACACAGGTGAAAACATAACCTACTTCTTTGGCGGAGGAAGCCTCTTAAACTTCATAACTGAACCCTAAAATAGAAACAATCTAAATACTATGAATAAATAAATAAATACCAGGCCCAGAGGAATATTGTGAACATTTAGCAGATACAACAATACCTATAGACTACACAGTGGAGTTGTGTACAGCTATCAGTACAGTATAGAACTATGACAACAACGGATACAGACTACTCACTGGAGTAGTGTACAGCTATCAGTACAGTATAGAACTATTACAACAACGGATACAGACTACTCACTGGAGTAGTGTAAAACTATGAGAACCGTATACAACTATTATAGCAAGGGATACAGACTACTCACTGGAGTAGTGTACAGCTATCAGTACAGTATAGAACTATAACAACAACGGATACAGACTACACACTGGAGTAGTGTACAGCTATCAGTACAGTATAGAACTATAACAACAACGGATACAGACTACACACTGGAGTAGTGTACAGCTATCAGTACAGTATAGAACTATTACAACAACGGATACAGACTACTCACTGGAGTAGTGTAAAACTATGAGAACCGTATACAACTATTATAGCAAGGGATACAGACTACTCACTGGAGTAGTTTACAGCTATCAGTACAGTATAGAACTATAACAACAACGGATACAGACTACACACTGGAGTAGTGCACAGCTATCAGTACAGTATAGAACTATGACAACAACGGATACAGACTACTCACTGGAGTAGTGTAAAACTATCAGTACAGTATAGAACTATGACAACAACGGATACAGACTACTCACTGGAGTAGTGTAAAACTATCAGTACAGTATAGAACTATAACAACAAGGGATACAGACTACTCACTGGAGTAGTGTACAGCTATCAGTACAGTATAGAACTATAACAAGGGATACAGACTACACACTGGAGTAGTGTACAGCTATCAGTCCAGTACTCCACTCCAGTAGGTGACGATAATGCGCCTTAAGCTGCTAACTGTTGTCAATGGCCAACAAAACCCAACAGAAGAAGAAAAAGAACACCCATTTTGCTCTCTGAAGTCATCACTGCGCTGAAATATCAAGAGACAGAGGAGGACAAAAAGCTGCAATGGACGGGTAAAACTGTTTTTTACCACAGCTACTGCTTTAGGACGTACATTCCACAGCCGTGAATATGTTGTAGACATAATGTAGCATTCTTTTTGCTGAATTTAAAGTATGCTAACTGTTAGCTCAGAGGCGAACTGATATGCTTTAGAACGTTATTGTCAATAAAAATTGGATTAAGTAACAAAATCCTATCGTAATGTCACAAATATGATACCTGAGTATTTGCTGCTTGCAGAGAAACGTTAAAGTGGTGTACGGTATGACGTAAGAGCATGTTTTATGCCCCATAAATTTCTGCATAGCCAACATTTATAAACAATTTGACAAAAGGTAAGCTCACTGCTCATGATAGCTAACGACAGATGAATGTGGCTAGCTACCGGTTTGATTGCAGTGTGTGTGTGAGAGAGAGATAACAGGGACAGTTATCGTCCGTTATTATTATTATTGTAGATGAAGTTAAAGCTGTTCACCCTGTGTGTTAACAGACCCTGTCATAGCACATAAACTAGTGGGCGCACCTGTCACCTTACATGGGTCCTTTGTCTGAAGCTACAGTGCTACATGCGACCTCTGCCGGCCCACTCTTATAAGAATAATGATAAATGTACAAATGATTGGAAATGGGCAAACATATAGTATGAAACAATACACAACAATGCATATGTAAATTAATGAATACAATGATCTGCCATAACTTTTACCTCCGAAAAAGCAGTGCCATGTACTGTGTGTTCTGGTGTTCTTCAGTCTTTTCAATCAGAACCTGCATTAACACTTTCAGCTGGAACTGTGAGAATGTTGTCTTTAAGAAATGAATATCCCTGTTTATTAGCTCTGTGGAATGAAAGACATGGCAGGTTTGCCTTCTCTCCTGCTCCATCAATGAGTCTTGAGCACCCATGACCTTGTGCCCGGTTCACCAGTTTTCCTTACTTTGGATGTTGTTATAACAACAGTTACGGATTACACACTGGAGTAGTGTATAGATATAAGTACAATAGAGCACTATTAAAACAACGGACACCATCTACACACTGGATTAGTGAATGGCTAAAAGTCCAGTACAGCACTATAATAATAACGGACACAGACTACATACTGGTGTAGTGTATAGCTGCAAGTACAATACAGCACTATTAAAACAACGAACACCGTCTACACACTGGATTAGTGAATAGCTAAAAGTCCAGTACAGCACTATAATAACAACGGACACAGACTACACACTGTAGTAGGCTGTCACTATACAGATACAGTTTACACACTGGATAAGTTAATGGCTATGAGTAGAGTAGAGTAGAGTAGAGCCTTGCCTTGTATGACATCAAATCATTGCTAATCACTAATGTCACAGAATTTGTGTTAGCCTTGTGTCCCTGCAATAAGATGGTTCTACTGATGGGTGATAGAAGATAGCAACACCCCTGTTCCTTATGTCAACTTTTTTTCCTGATCATCACACATCAGTTCAAAAGTTCAAAATAATCTTTCATAAAAGACAATCAAGGTAAAAGGTTGACGTAATTGTGATTATGATTTGGATTCATAATCACCCAGTCCTAAATTAATTGAATGGGGTGAGCCTGTAACAAGACAAAAACAATTTTCAAGAACAAAATATGAAATACAAACCTGAATAGTAATATTTAACACATAAAAATACTGATGTGCTTAAAGTTAAGGGAAATAAGGGAAATTCTAAAAATAAAATACTTAATTTTAACTCATATCTCCCATGTTATAATCTGCACAATATACCTCGCTCTCCTTACATTCTTCGGTGTTTCTTGACATTGTTGTTGTAGAAGTCAGTAAGTTATACACCACAATTATTCATCCAAGTTCAATTCTCCGCAACTAGTCTATGTCCTTTTGAATTGAACAATTGTGTTTCATTCAGAATATGAAATATAACCATTTCCTCTTGTTTTTCTTTTATTCTCATCTCCCTGCATTGTCTCCATTGGCAGTGATGTTGCGGTTGGTGTGAAGGCAAGAAGTCTTATGTTTTTGTCATTACGTTCACCTGGAAAAACACATTTACTATATCTACATTATAATGTGAACAATGGCACATGATGTTCAGTCACTGGAATTTAGGATAGGTTTGGTGAATTGACATTGATTTTAAATTACAAGTAAAACTAAAACAATCATTTTTAGTTTGTCTTTTGTAGCCAATGGTTATGGTTAAAAATATCACTAAGATTCAATTTTAGTGCATCCTTGTTAAGTAAGGCTGGAGAATATACATTCAGTGCTTAATCTATTTGCTATTATTATGTCATTCTTTTATTGTAGTAATTCTTGAATGTTTTTTTTACCTCAGAAGTAAGAAAGTAAGCTTGATGTTTTTTCCTTTGTCTTGTTGCTTTTCAGAGAGGCTCCGATGAGCTCAACATGTACGGTAGCAGCCCCAGCTCTTTGACAGGTGTGTTCATTCTTGACAAGGATCGCACCTTCATTTTAAATCCTTACTGTCTTTAGAGCCACAGGTAACATGACGAAATGTCTAAGTTGGGAGTCACTGGCTTACCTGCACTGATGATGTGAAAATATAGAAATCTCTTACTTTGCTGTGGAAAGTAGATAGATAGTAGAAATCACATCCTGAAGATGATTGAAACTTAATTTGCACCCTTAAGTAGAGGTGGAGACTAAAGTAAAAGGGTTCGGAAGTAAGAGTCTTGTATTTAGGACACCAAAAGCACAAACAATCTGGTCTGGTGGAAAATTGGATTTAAGGTATTTGAATGTCCTTTTTTTTGGGAGAACAAGTTCTTGATGTTTTTAACACAAATCTCATTCAAATGAAATGTGTGAGTAAATCTGAGAATGAATTTGGTCTTTGAAGATGAAGAGGACAAATTTTATCTTAAGGAGAAGTTATTTTCTGTTGTAATTAATCAATTCTTTGAAATGTTAGCAAATTGTCTGTTTTGCTTTATCCAAAAGAAAAGAAAACCTCAAAGATGTTTGGTGTTTTTGCTTGTGTGCAAACACAAAAAAACATCAAAATCAGGACTGAAAAAATCAACCATAAAGTACTTTAAACATCAGACATTTCTACTGTGGCCCTATTCCACTCAAGTGTTTCCACAAATCATTACAGTTTGAGTTTGAGCTGGAATTTAGCAGGACATACATTTTTTTAGCATCTAGATTTTACGTTTGAAATGCTTATGGCTTCAGCTTTAATGTAATTTTATGGTGTCATATGATCATTTACGTTAATAATGTGTTTATGTTTCCATGTTCAGCAAACGGCAGCGACAGT
The DNA here is from genome assembly GCA_009660295.1 of Lophius piscatorius. Classification (NCBI taxonomy): domain Eukaryota; kingdom Metazoa; phylum Chordata; class Actinopteri; order Lophiiformes; family Lophiidae; genus Lophius; species Lophius piscatorius. The sequence goes on from VRLP01000233.1 coordinate 244,768, forward strand.
AAGAAACAGCGCCTTGATGAATCCCCTCCCTCCAGAGTTCTCCACATCAGGAAACTACCCAATGAAGTGTCAGAGACTGAAGTCATCGCTCTTGGGCTGCCCTTTGGAAAGGTCACAAATATACTGATGCTGAAGGGGAAAAACCAGGTAATTTACAACAAAATTATACACAGGGCTTTAAAAGATCAGAAAGTTAGGCCTTAAATATGTCGAGGTATTAAGTACTATATCTTACTGCTTTTAGGTAGGACTTAATAATGCAAAGAGTAATGGAGAACAAATCTGAAATTGGTTTTAACATGAATCATGTGACTGCACTGATGCAAGAGTCTGTGGATCTATACAATATTATAGATCCGATTGATGCTTGGGTCTTAAAGTTATCATTCGGTTGATTGAATCTTTGTTCTGTACTGGACTGGATGTGATGGTCTCGCCTGCTGGGAGTTAATGATAACTGTCTTGCTTTCAATTGCTCTCTTCTGTCCAGGATCTTGTAGTCTTTTTCCATTCCTATTGTCAGTTGCTCTAATTTCTGCCACTGGTTAAAATGTATTATTAGTGCGGCTTTCAGTGTTAGAGAGGCTTTATGAATTTTACTGAAGGAAAAATACTTTAATTTTCTTTTTATCATATTTTTTTATATTTCTCCCTCTAGCTGCCAAAGTTAATCACCTGGGCTTGAGTATGTTAAAACTTTTGTTCATACTTTTATCCCCAAAGGGTCAAGGATATAACGGAATCATCATTAACGTGTCGACTGCTGCAGTTTAAACATGACCCTACGTTTTAACACGATAACTCAAAAACTATTTCATGGATCTTCTTCAAAGACCTTGCGCGAGGAAGAACTGAATTGAGTTTGGGGGAAGTCTGTTGTATATTTTCTCTCTTTTTTTTTTTTTTTTCTACAACAAACATCAGAGATAACTTCACATTTAAAGGTCCAGTGTGTAACGTTTGGCCGAGAGTGAGGCGCCGCTCTCTCTCTCCTTCTTCTTCCCTAGTGGCAGCCAGCGGCCGAGTCGAGTTGGAGCACCCGGGACTGCTGGAGGAGCACAGCCTCTTTGCGCTCCTAGTTATGAATATTATATTATATTTATTCAAAGCGACACCCCTAAATACCCCCTTAATTTTACACACTGGACGTATAATTTGAAGAGTTCAACCAGGGAGATTTCTTGCACAGCGCATTGGATATATCCTAGCTGTCGGCGATGACAAGTTAGGCCTACTTATTTGAACACAAGCAATGCAACTTTCATGGACATAAAAAGAAAGAAAAATCACGGTACTAACAAAACACAACCCGTGCCAGGGGATTGTTCTGAGTTTCACCTGAGTGTAATTGTATTTCCGTCTTTACTCCAGGGAGAAGATATAGTGGAGATCAAGAAATTTATAACAGTTGCTATACCATTGGCCGTTTGATGTCACAATCTGAGAATACAATGATGAAAGGTTGAAGGGGTAAAAGGATAAAAGTAAATGGAAATCAGGGACTTGGTAAACAGGAAGTGTTCTGCAATTGGTTCAAGCAGGTGTGACCAAACGCCACCAAGACCCCTGGCCTGTAGGTCCGGCCAAAACTCAGAATGTATGTTTCAATGACTTGAAGTCTGTTCAGAAAAAAACATTCAAAGGTATGTTTTCATTATTTAGTCCACCAGGTGTCATAGTGTTGAGAGTGAAGATCCAGTACATCTCTCTGTGAGTAAGAAATGAACTGGAGTAAGAAATGTTCCAGTGCATTGTAGTGTTAAGTGGCTGGAGGGCCATGTTTGACTTCCTGGTAATGTTTGGAAATGGTATAGTCCATTTTCCCTTTGTTGGGCGTTTTGTGTTCTGGCACGGGTCGTTTTTTGTTATTGCCACCCATTTTCTTTCTTTCTATGCTCATCACATGTTTTGGTTGAGCACAACAAACTACCACACGAGAGAAGACGCCTCCTCTTCCACTAAGCCGCTTTATGGAGTTATCTTATTATTGATCATGGAAAATTAGGATGCAGGGCACGAAAACAATACGTACTGGAAATGAAGTTTTTCCTTTTCATACGTAGAATTGCGATGCAGAACAACTGTGCCTGAGATGATTAATCCCGCTGAAGCTAATCATTACTGTGTGCTTTCAGGCTTTCCTGGAGTTGGGTACGGAGGAAGCAGCCATTACTATGGTGAACTACTATACAGCTGTCACACCACAGGTCTGAAATCCCACCGTCTGTTCATGCTACGCATGATTGGTTTTTGGTTTTGCTATTAGTTATTGGAGCCTCTAAGCGAATAATGTATTTCTCTTATTTTATGTAGGTCAGAAACACTGCAGTATTCATCCAGTACTCCAACCATAAGGAACTGAAAACAGACTCGGCTCTGAATCAGGTATGTGCATAGATATATTTGTAAAAGTCATCCCCTTTTTTTATTTCTCGTTTAAGTGATCCTCAATTATTTCCTCGTCTCACCTCTGCGGGTCTTAGTCCCCCCTCCTTCAGGTAACAGAGGCAAAGAGGAGAGAGTAGTTTCGGCAACAGGAATCTGACAACCAGACATCTAAACTTCAGAGCTGTCATATTTAAGGGATGTTAATCACTAAAAAATGAAAAACTCACAAAGGGTTTTCAACCCTACAGTCTTCTTGACCTGAATGCATTTGATGATTTCCAAATGGTTCGCTTAGATCAATTCCAATGTCACAGGTAGCAGGATAAGGAGACAGCAAGGGAAGAATTGAGAAATGACCGGAGCCTTTTCCTTACACAAAGACAGGCTGAGACTGACGTAGGGTGTAACGCCTTACCCCATGGTGAATAGTTTTCCTCTCCACACAGAGGGCCCAGGCTGTGCTGCAGGCTGTCACAGCAGTTCAGGATGGAAGCTCTCCATCCTCTGACGCTGGAGTCCTGGATCTAGCTCCACCCCCGAGTCCAGTCCTGCGAATTATCATTGACAACATGTTTTATCCTGTGACGCTTGATGTTCTGCAACAGGTATAACCTCTGACCTCTGTACTCCTCAACGCACCTTTTTGTGGTTCATAATATTGTTTTTATAGATTAAGCATTTGCATCCATTCTGTAGAGTACTATTTTTTTAATTCTTTCTAATAGATCTACTCTTTTTGTTAGAGCTGTTGAAGAGATTTTCATTGCCCCTCTGAAAAATAAAACTAAAGCTCTCTTCTATTCTAAAATACATTCTTCTAATTCACTCTTTGGTACAAAAAGACCACTAGTTCAGTTTTACTTTTTTCCTGATGTTTGGATCTTCTTGGTACAAATAATAAGTATCTGTAAATGAAAAGAAAAGAAAAGAAAAGAGATGCAGAATCAGAATTGATCTGATTGTATGTTTGCGTGTATTTAAGCTATGCTCGATGTTTCTGTGCCATTCTTCATGAATTCTATGCATTTGACAGATCTTCAGTAAGTTTGGGACCGTGATGAAGATTATAACTTTCACCAAGAACAACCAGTTTCAAGCTCTTCTGCAGTTCAGCGACCCTGTCAATGCACAGCAAGCAAAACTGGTGAGATAACACAAATTAATCTTTTGAAATGATAGCTCTTAACCCAGAAACCAACAAAAAATGGCCACAATCAGACGGGCATTCAATAATTACGGCTTCGATGAGGCTTTGACAGTCGGTTTTAGCTCAGACTGATGGAAATCTCCAACGGTAAAATAACGTCTCTTACTTAAATGTTATAATATTTATTTAAGTATACATGCTTTGTAAGGGTAAGTAATTAGTTCATTTAACACGCTCACAATTATAGCCCTTTTTACACAAGGATCCTGCAACAGCGCTGCAGAGCAGACTCTTCTCTGCGTTGCATCTGCATCTAGTATGGCATCTGCAAAGTCCTCCAATTTATGGCTGCACTCATAATATCATCAATCAATCAATCTTTATTTAAATAGCTCAATTCACAACAACTGTTGTCTCAAAGTGCTTTTCAGAAAGAGCAGGTCTAGACCAAACTCTTTAGTATAGGCCTCCTAAAAGTCACACCCTGTCTTTCCTTTCCGCTCACTTTTATAAAGTTGTGCATATCACCTCTGTTGCTACCAGGCAGCATTGAAGAGGCTGCATAAAAGGGGTTTAAAATCCCCATTGGTTCGCCTTTCTCAGAAGCTACTCAGCCAACTACTTCACAGAAGTTTGTGTTATGGAATTCAAAGAGTAAACTCCTCCCATTACACCTAGATGGCGCTGATAAAGAACAGGAGGATAGAATAAAGACGCACCCCTCCTGAACAGGCTGTATTAATTGGTTTAATTGTTTTTAAAAGGGAAATCCTTGTAGATAATTATGGTTAAAACAAATCTAATTTTGACACATTTTAATATGTGCAACATAGCCTGTGCCCCATGTGTAATATTTGTTTCACAATCATTTCCTGTCTGCTTTACAAGAAAATATTCACATGAACTTACCGATATCTACTTTTACATTCTGCCGACGATCAAATCATCCCATCAAAACCCTGTTAAAACACTATTATTCCTTCACTTTGTCTCTCCTTTCCACTTTCTCTACTCCAGTCTTTGGACGGACAAAACATCTATAATTCCTGCTGTACTCTACGGATAGACTTCAGTAAACTGGTCAACCTCAACGTCAAATACAACAATGATAAGAGTCGAGATTACACCCGACCAGACCTTCCCACTGGAGATGGAGACGCTGCTAACAAGGATCATTCTTTATTGGGTGAGTATACGTCTGTCACCTTTTCAGATTTACATTAATATGGTGTTTAGTATTCGATACAAAGCCTTTGTCACAAGATCATACTTCTATATTTGTCCAAATCAGTCTCTTGTTTTATTCCCTTTTTTTGTTTTACTTTGAGGAGAAACGCTTCCCTCACTGTCAGATATGGTTTGCATCAAGGCGGTAATAACATAATAATAATATATTCAATTTAAAAGGCACTTTACATTTGGATCAAATCTCAAAGTGCTACAAGGTAAAAGCAAATAAAAGCATCAATAAAAAATATGATAATAATTATATAAAAATATAACCAAAAAGCAGCAATGTTAATTAAAGGTAGAGGTTCTGCTAAAAAGGAAAGTTTTAAGTCCTTTTTAAAAGGTAGTAGGTAGCTGGGAGCACAGAGCTCGTCTGCGGTTGACAAGCTGACATCTCTGTCAGCTGAACACTCAGCAACATTGGACCACAGTACAGGAGGTTCTGCCAGCGTCTTGTTCGAAAACGGCTTTAGCCAACAGTGATAGGTCAACCTACATCGACAGAAAATCACGAATCACATGATGCAGTTTTTGTAGTTTATAATTTGATGTATTGACAACATGTATTCATGGTGGTTTAATATTGTAGTTTTTCTTGTCTTGTACTTATTGTACACTTCTGTGCTTGCTTAGATGAAATGAAAGGTATTTTGTTGTCATTTCATTGTCTTGTAGGTACCCCATCTGCAGCACTAGCTTCCTACTCTAGTGGAGGAGGTTACTCGTCCTCTCTGTCCCTCTCACAGGGTGGAGGTACCTATCCTTCATTTTCTTTATTTATTAGTTTTGTTTTCCATCCCTCTGTCTCTGCTGCTCTTCTGTTTCTTGTCATGTCCTGTTTTGATTGTTTGAGCATTAGGGTTCATCTCAATGTCCTCACTGGTTATTTTATATTAAAGCTCAGTTAATAGAAGAGGTACATAAGTTCCTTTGGATGGATCATTGTTCATTAGGTGTGTGGGATACTGGTAAAAATAAAAGCATAATTTTCTCTCTGAAAATTGTCTCCATGCAGAAAAGCTCATCATGAGAAACTTAAATATAAACATTTTGTTGGAGCCTGGACATTTCCTATACCTGAACCAATTTGATGATGAAGTTTTGACTGAGTTGTTGAATGAGTTTTTTCTTAGGGCGAGCAACTATTTTGCGCTGTATAGTTTAGGGTTTTTCTATGATCACGGTTCTGGTAAAAACCTCTTCTCTCATCACTCCGACTTTCTACCCAGTGGTCCAATCAAAGCAAAAGATAGACGAGATAAATGTCACTATGTCCGCCACATCCTGTACGTACAAATAGTGAACATTGACAAAAATTCAGAAGTATTAATGCTACTGTTTTTTTTTAATCAGTAACAATTAACGACAAACAGTATTATGCCAACATTTTTGTATTTGTTATTTGTTAATAATTCAAACTCAAAATGAGTCACTTGGAAAACAAAATGAATAATTCTTTTTGTGAACAGCATCCGGAGCATCTCAGCTGAGAACAAAATTACACCTGAATTTTACTGACGATTGCTGAGCTTGAGCGATTATGATGCAAATAAATCTGTTTGTTTAAGAACAGCAAGTAGTCCCACAGTGAGAAAACATCAATCTTGTGTAGAAATAGACAAATAGAGCCTTCTGATGCATTGAGATGAGTTGACATTTGCATCAAACATCAAACCCCTCTGCCTTGGTTTGGATTATTTGTCACATACCAATAGTATATTTTCCGGCTTGTCCAATACTAATTCTTTTTTTCTTTTTTTAAAGAAATAACTATTTACTATAACCATTGTGCATAATGTTCCTTACTTATCACTGAGGCAGCTTTGATAACTTTTTATAATCCAAACATATTCAATAGCTTCAGTTTAACAAGCTGTCAGTTACTAAGTATGTTCTCGAGATTAATCTGCTTGGGTTTTATTTAAAATAATGCTATACAGCTTGTAGGTTAGCCATCGTTAACCTACATTTATGATATTACCATTGCATCAAGCAAATCACTATCTACAATTCTTTTCTTTGCTCTTGATTTCCATTTATAGCAATCTGGGTTTTTTCTGCAACAGACTAGTTAGCATTTCTATGATTTAGAATATTTCCTTATCCTTTACAGATGATGTGGGTTTCTCTGTTTTCATTGATGGAGTTGATGAAGCGTGCTAAGACTTCAGTCTTATGGAGTTTATATGTGATTTTGACCTGTTCACTGCCTTCTTCTTCCACAACAGGGGCCATTAGCCCGCTGAGTGCTGCAGCAGCAGCGGCAGCAGCTGCCGGCCGTGTTGCTCTCTCTGGGACCGGAGTGTCAGGAGTCCTGTTGGCGTCCAACCTAAATGAAGAGGTACACTAACCAGAAGCATAACTGTGAATTCATTGTTTGTAATCGTTCCTTCAAGTCTTATCTTTTCAACTCTATAACAGACACCGCTGAGTGATGTGTTTGAGCTGATTGTAGTGTGTCGACCTGTGTGGGTTTGTTGGTTTGAATGTGTGCTTATCCCTCTCTACAGCAATATATATCTATATCATGCATCTTCAATTAGGGATGGGTAAACCATAAAAAAGTGAATTCTGGGTCCTAATCCGCCATTATCAACGTTTGGATAAGCCCCTGAACAAACGGTGCTGCTATCAGTACTTCTGTAACATTAATTCATTCTAACATAGATGCATTTTCTGATGTAGCAGCTCTCTGTAGCTGGACATGACAAATATGTATATTTATTGTGTTTGTGTTTTTGTGTTTCTCAGTCTTGAATATTTCTTTTTTCTCTATGGATTGCCACAGGTCCCAAACTAAGTGTATAGAATTTTTTTTATCTACTTTGTTTAAACGTGTATCTCTATATCAAACCTCCATATTTCTGCCGTTTTTGGAAGCCTTGTGATTTTTCTCTAAACTGAACACCTACATATTTTTTTGTTATGTATCCGTTGCTTCTATCAGGTTTCAGTTTATTCTCTATTTGCTTCTCCATCATCTCGGACTCGGCCTATAGTTTCTGTTTCTTTGTGTTTCCATCTCTCTATCTGAGTCCATCTCTCTATTACTACGTAGTAGAGTGGTAGTTCTCACTCTCCTGTCGCCTCCTTGTTACGTCTTGGTGCAACAGCGGTATCCTCGCTGTTTGGTTGCAGCATGCTGTTCTCGTTGTTGTCCAGTCGGCTTTAGAGATGCGGCACATGGGAGAATGTTTTATAATGGAGAGGTTGATTGTGGTGTGGTCATGTTGTGAGTGTTGAAGCCAGGGGATGGTTTTAAATCCTTTTGCATTGGTGTTGTCAAATGGACAAATATGCATGGCCCTGTTCACACCAGGTATAACATCCATCCTAAGTGACGTGTTCACAGTGGTCCGCTCCGACTACAGGTGTTTGGGCGGCAGAGATGTATTGAGGAAGCATTTGAGATCTGATGTCCTCCGCAAAACAGGAACATTGCCACAATAATCGGTATAATGGATTACATCCTGTCCAATTTCCATTTGGTTTGTAGGGTCCTTCAACAGTTGGACAATTTTAAGAGGTATTTATACAGAAGAAAATAAGGAACTTTGCAGATGGGCTATTGGAAATGCCTAAATCATTCATGCCTTCCTATGAATGAAGATTTTTTTATTTCCATTTTAAAAGGGTTTGATGATTGCCTACTACTCCCTGTCTTACCTGCCATCTTCAATAGCTGTTTAAAGACACCAAGCCAGCCTTCCTCACCCTGGGGTGCTGTCTGACATTATCAGCTGTCAGAAACTATTACAATGTAACATTTTAGAATTCAGAAACAATAAGAAGACTCGCAACTTATCAAGAATATAGCAAAAAAAACTTTCCCTCACCTTCCCCTTACCCATGTTACAATGTTTTTCTTTTACAATTACTGCAGTCCCCAGATTTGGTTTAATTTTAAAGGTGTGACTGCGAAAAGATTTAGAATCACTGGATTAAACACATTTCATCATTTATACTTAATAAATGGAAAATAAGACATCTACTAAAATCAGTTGTGTAAGAATGTGCATATACACTAAACAAAATGTGGTAATACATTGTCCCCAGTTCCCACACTGCCTCAAACAAACAAACATTTAAACTTTCCAAAACTCTGTCAATGACAATTTTTCATTTTAACCTGGGAATTCTGCAAATGTTATTGGATTTCATACAATACAACCTGGTTCAGTGGTAGTGTAACAATAGAAACCCCAAACAATGATAATATTTAATGTAGTTTGTTCATGTAGTGAATTAAGTGCAAGAAAAAAATGGTATAACCTATGCCATTAATGATTATAACCACATCTGTGCTGCAGAGTTGGACAAGACAATATTGTTTGTTTACTTTAGTCAACATCTCCCCGTGGTTTGAGTGAAAATGAAAACATGTACTTGCTCAGCCTGACCAATAGAAAATTCACTTTTTCTCTTCGAAAAATAAATAAAAAATTCTGGTTATCTTCAATTTTTCATTTTGACTTCAGCTTTGTGTCAATTAACCTGAAATGTATATTATTTTTAAATGGCCATGTCCTCTTGGCTTCGGTTATCCACATTTTCATGTGACCTGGTTGATGATCTCCTTGATGGTACCGCCCCCTGATGGTGTGGTAGTTTTCCTGCCGCCTACTCTGTCATTCACTTGTTTATTTTATGCTCCATTCATTTTTACATTCTAAAAATGTATTATTTTTCTATCTCCCTCCCGTTCATTTTATTAACTCATAAATGCATCCATTGTGTGTGTTTGACGTGAACTGGGAGAAAAGTGTGTGAATGTTTCGATCCAGAAATCATTCAGACTCCGCTGATGTTCCACTGATGCTCTGTTTACTGACCTCTGCTTTGGTTTTTGTCCTCCTTTCTCCCTCCCCCTGCCTCCTATCTTCCCTCCTCTACTCCCCCCTTCACACATGAATTCTCTCTCTATTTGGCCATAACCCCTTTTAATATTGTACACTTATCCCTTCTCTCATGTACGGTTACGCCAAACTTCTTTCACCCCCTTTTCCTCTCTTCACTATTCCGGTCTGACCTGACTTTGGGTTTGCCGTGTTGATCCTGTGCCTCTCCCTCCTTATGCCTTCTATCTTTTCTCAACCCCACATCATCATGGAAACCACAACCTCCCCCTCGTCCAATGCTGGGCGATCTGATCTCTGCCTTCGTCTCTCCTCTTCCTCCTCCTCTGCTCCTCCTCTTCCTGTCCTCTGCTCTGCGGTCTCTCTCTCTAAAGATGGTCACGCCTCAAAGTCTCTTTACCCTCTTCGGTATGTTCAACCTCTACTATTCTATCTGTTTATCTCTCTCTGTTAGTCTAATTTTGTTCACTTTCTTCGCTGATGATTTCTCTTGTCCTCCTGTATTCCTAAGCCTCCCTCTATCATATTGTACAAAGTTAAAGCCTTCCTATGTCACTACGATGAAATAAAAGCAGGTGTGAGAGATTGGCTGTTTGTTGGACTTATCTCCAAAGTGCTGAGAACAAAGACACCGAATGATTCATGTGTTGTATTTTGCCTTTCTGTGTCAACACTGTTTGACAAAAAGCTTCTTTTTTTTTTTTTTAGATTTGACCTATTATCAGAATTACCTAAAACTGATACCAACTGATCGGAGCTCATATTTTTGCTTTCACCATCCTGCCTTGATTTGTCAAACACGCATAGAGCGAGCTTGATCGGCTGGAAATGCATCAATTTAGAATTTTTGGCGCATTAGAATTTTTGGCGCTACGGATCATGCAGCGCACAAAGGATGAAATGATTGTACAAATGCGATATTTAGCATAGGAATAGGATAATTATCGTACGTACGGCAAAGCTGGGGCTGGTTTACTCATACTGTTAACATAACTACGATACTGCAGCAACATAACATTAAACTCTGTTAGTTGAGCAGGAAGACCAATGTTATTAAAAGAAAAGGTGACATCACACACTGGTAAACAACTGTACAGCTCAATTGTATAATTTAAAAAGCAACATGATTACAGACCTTATAGCACACAAAAAAGATTTAGGTCCAAATCCGTTATTAACCTTTTGTTTGACTTTTTGCCCCTCTTGTTTATTAATAACAATCTCTCTAAAATAATTTTATTATAGCAGTTACTTTGTTATGTGATGACAAAAATTTGACTCACTCTGTATTTTACTCAGGTAGAAATTGCCTCCGACAATTTTTTTTGTTGAGAAATTTACATAGTATTTCATTTTGTAAAATGTCAAACTTATGTATGTAGAACATTTGCGAGTCCGATCTAATTGTTGCACATGCATTATTGATGTGTTCTTGTTCTCAACACATCATTGGTTAAGTCGGTCATGACGATCAGGCCAGTGTCCCCTTCAAGCCTCATCTTAGCTTGCAAAACATCTGCATCTCTTTCTTTCTTTTTGCCCTTTTCTCCAGATTTTGTATTAATCAGACTCCGTGTCTCTGTCTTTTTTATTATAAAATATGAAAATCAGTATTTTTACATCAGACTGTCAACTAGTCCGGTAATATTTAATTTTTTTTTCGTTACAATTTCTGGACTCACTTCAAGCTTTAGATAGATTTAGATTCTGTATATATATTTATATATATATATATATATGCGTAAGGATCCTAGATGCGACTTTCCCGCCTTTATTTAGTACACATGTTTCTTCTTTCTTAAGATTTGTATAATGTTGTCTTTTTTCCTACACTATCAGTTCATGGTTTCACTTTTTTAATCGCCCATCTTCCAGCTGGATTTCTGAATCGTGCCTACACTGTTTAGACGGAGGGCAAACATTTTGAGGTGCAAGCTGAGGGGTCGGACTTTATCACACATTGACAGTCCTCAATAATAATAAAGAGCTTTTAATTGCTTTGGTTGAGTGTCTAGTGGAAGTCAAGTGGGAAAATTCCATCTTTTGTTTCATTTGTCTTTCTAGCACTAACTTTATTCCTTTCATCCCTCAAACCTTTCCTTCTTTTATCTTCGTCGGCTCCATCTCTCCTGCTCTTTCTGTTCTGTCCTCATCTTGTCTCCACCCTGCTCTCTCGCTCTCCCTCCCTCTCTCTCTCTCTCTCTCTCTCTCACTCTCTCCCTACCTTCAGGAGTCTATGGTGATGTCCAGAGGGTGAAGATCCTGTTCAACAAGAAGGACAGTGCTCTGATACAGTTGTCTGATGGAAACCAGGCTCAGCTGGGTGAGTGTGTCTTCCAATAATTACCTCCGCCAACGAAGGAAGTTATGTTTTCTCACCCTTGTAATCTTGACTGTTGTTTGTTTGCTAGTTAGATTACAGAAAAGTTCATGGACAGATTTGCATGAAAATTTACCCAGACGTAGGTTTTAGCATATCCTAGAGATGATTCAAAGTTCCTGGTGAAACGATTATATAAAATAAAAAATAAAATGAGGTAATAAACCATTTGAAGTAGTGATTTCACAATGTGGCCGGGCATTCTTTTGAAACTGTCCATTATTGCCTTTGTTCCTTTGACGTTCTTTTGGGGTGGAGCTGGGGGCTCAGTGGGCTGAACAGAGACGCTGAAGTGGACGGCTCAGGAGATGAGCGGCTACAGAGAATTGGAGATATACTCAGAGTTTGTTAGAATTGTCGGTAAATTAAGAAGATGGCAATAACTCATACTTTAATGGAGAAATAGACTTGATTTTTCCTGAACTTTGGGTGCTATTGTGCCTTGTTCCTTTGATGTTTTATACTGGCGCAGAACAGGAAATGACACAACAATGTCTATTTAAAACAAAATGCCCCACTCAAAGTGTAGGAGTGTGGAGCCGAGAATTAAACTACAGGCTTTGACCCATGGCAGAGGTTGGTGCCTTTTTTTAATCCTAAAATAAGAAGAGATTTTGTGTTAATTTGTTTAGTCAGCTATTTTAACATGCGAGCCATCTGAAGTCTTCATCCGAGAGTCAAGAAATTGAAATACTAAATTACTCAAAATATCCTCCAAGGCTGAGTCCATTCGGGAAAAAAATCTTAACATTGGAAATCCACTTCCTTACAACAAGAACAATTCCAACATATGGGACAATTGAATTGAATTGGTGACGACCTGAACGGAGGGATATGTCTCAGAAGGTCGGACTGTTTCCCACTTTTGAAATACCCAACCCCGGCGGTTTGGTCGTTATCGGCGAGGTTGGAGGCCACCATAGCGGTCTGAGAACGGACACCAGGTGAAATGGAGACGAGGTCACAGGCTCCCACGACTCTTTGATGCTCATGGGGAGAAAGGGCTAGCCTGCATTGTCTGACCCCACAGTAGAGCTACTGTGTAAGGTGTCAGGACACACAGTGCATCACAGAGCTGTTTTGGCATCAAAAGAAAGAACTACACCGTATTAGATAATTGTTCTTTAATCTAATGACTGAACAGTTTAGGTCTTACATTTTAACTGCAACAAAGTTGAGTGAAAGTCTTAAATTTGGAACCCTGTGTAGATACCGATCAGTCATTATTACTATTATACTGACTTCACCTGTCAGTGGATGTTATATTTTGGCTGATCGGGGAAAGATCAGGCTGTGTACCTGAACTGAAGAACCTTAAGTTAATGTTATGAATGTTTGTATTAATTTGTTCTCTGTTTTTTCTGGTATGTGATATGATTGTTTATCACCTGATTGTTTATCACCTGACAAACTGCCCCAGTAAATGGATGAACGCTGTCAGGCATTCGGACCACTCACTTCTCCAAAACTCCTGTTTTCACTCACCTGTAGCTATGAGCCACTTGAACGGCCAGAAGGTGTTTGGTAAGGTGATGAGAGTGACACTTTCCAAACATCAAACCGTGGCTTTGCCGAGAGAAGGACTGGATGACCAGCTACTAACTAAAGGTGAGACTTTCTCTCATGGAAAGAAACTAGCCAATATCAATGGAATGTCTTATTAGACATTCCATTACTATGTGAAAAAAAGCAGTTGCCCTAAACAATTACCCCTACAGTCACATGTCTCATATATTCAACCATAGTCACAGCATTAGCCTTAAATACAAAGTAATTAAGGCTCCTGAATTCAAAACGTAAGATTAATTCAGACACCCATATCCACATAAAAAATATATAGAATAATATAGAATATAAAAGTGTGATTTAGTCCTTGTATTTACACCTTCCGTTACGTCGCAAATTGGCGCCTCAAGTTGTTTTTCTCAATATATGAGTATTTTGTTTTTGTTGGACAGATTTTTCTGGCTCACCCCTTCATCGCTTTAAGAAGCCAGGATCCAAAAACTTCCAGAACATCTTTCCTCCATCTTCAACGCTTCACCTCTCCAATATCCGGTAGTGCAGCCATGACACATATTAATCAGTGAATCATATTCATTTCCCGTTGTTCAGTAAATACAGTTCTCCCTGCGGGTGTGGTATTGTGTGGCATTGACTTGCTTGAGGTGACTTTGCTATGAGATGATAATAGCTTATCTCTGCGTGTCCAGGGATGGAGTGGGAGAGGACGATCTACGTCTCCTGTTCTCCAACACTGGAGGGACCGTCAAGGCCTTCAAGTTTTTCCAGTAAGAAACACCTCAGTGATGCTCTTTGGCACAACAGATGTTTTTTTAAAAATATTTTCTCATCCTTTTTCAAGGCACCACAAACACTGCTAATTTTCTTGCACCCAGATAATAGGGGCTATTAAAAAGCACTTATAAATGCATGCATGTCATGTTTATTATGGGCCGTTTGCATTAACCAAATCACACAAGAACGAGGAAAGAGCTCATGATTTTAAGGGTGTTTTTCCATGTTTAATACTAAATACTTCTTCTTATGACAAGTGCAGTCTCACTTCAATGTTCTGAACATGAACCCTCGTCATAGATGCACTTGACTTCAGCAGTAGAGTCCCAAAGTTCTCAGACCTAGATTTCACTGAGCTCAGAAAACGTACATGACTCCTAACCCAAAAACATAAGAGAAGTTCATAAAGCCACGTTATGGGATGCTGTTCTGTGGCGCAATGAAACCAAACAGGACCATTTGGAGCCTCTGGACCAGCGGCATGTCTGGTCCAGAGGCCAGACATACCCTCTACAAACCTGCCGTTTATAGAGGGTGAGATGGGTTCAATCAAGTATCAGGAAATCCTAGAGGAAAACATCTTGCTAACTGTGAGGAAGATGAAACTTTGGCACCACTGGACAATCCAAAATGGACCGGTAAATGAAATGTGCTTATACAGCACCTTTCAAGGCTGCTCGGCCAATCAAAGCACTTCACAAGAGCCATAATCACCCACTGACACGCCTTCATACAGAGGTGGCAGAGGCTGCTAGAAGGCGCCACCTGTTGTTCAGGCGTAGTAATGCCCCAATATTGAGAGAAAATCGTGTCCAGTACACCTCGATACATAAGCTGCAGGGTCCAGGGAGCAAACCACAGATTTCGAAATCCACCAAGGATTGTTTTCAGGAATTTAAAAAGTGAATGTCACCTTCCTTTTGTGGGTTAATACAACACATTAACTTGAGTGGGTTACACTTTCCTAAGAATGGGCTAAGATTCCTCAGGAAGGCTCCAAGAAGCTGGGGTCTTACGATGCAGCATGTCACGATTGAATTACTTTATTTCCAACAGGTTTGATAGAGGATCTTGTCTATGCACAGACTGTGAGCACAGTTTTCTAGTATAACACTTATCTGTCTTTGGACACAATTCTCTGTTTATGAATCTTTAGGTATATAATCCGCCTTTCAAGAATGCAAAATTCTATTTCTTTTGTAGCTTTTAAATGAAATATGCCCCCCCCCCTCTATTTATTTTACACAACATCAAACCGTTTGTGTCTGTCCTTTCTCACCAGGGACCGTAAGATGTCTTTGATCCAGATGTCGTCGGTAGAGGAAGCGATCCAGGCTCTGATGGATCTTCACAACTACGACATGGGAGGGAATCACCATCTGAAAGTCTCCTTTTCAAAGTCCACTATCTAACCCCCCACCTCTCTCCTAAACCTTACAATCTGTGACGGGGAAGGAATTTACGACCATTATTGCTCTTGTTTTATTTCCAAACTTTAAATGTAAGAGTGCATTATGTCACTGAAATGTGCTTCACACTTGAAAACTTTAAGTAAAACATCTGAACTAGTTTTTAGTGAAAATACTCGGGAAACCAAATTTCCTTCACCACTATAATCTGCATATGTGTGTTGGTAGGTGGAGCTGGGACTGAGTTTTGACCCATATAAAATGTTAAAGAGCAGCAGACACTGCGGTCCCACCGTGTCTGCAGTGACATAGAAGTGGACCCTAGGGCAGCTGTTCCCATCCGGCGGGCCGCAAAGCATTTAAAAAAGGAAAGGTTCGTTGCACACTGTTTTTATTACTACCTACAAGTTTTTTACGATATAATCGATAATTTGATATAATAATTCTTGCCGACCCACTAGAATACTACCAATAAAAGCGTTCTGTGGTGGAGAAATGGTTGGCGACCCGTGCTCTAGGGTGAATCAGTGCCCTGACTAACCATCAGTAGGGGCTGTTATCCAAGAATAACTGAAAACGTACATTCAGAACTCCTCACCAAATTCAGCTGATGTTTTAATTTTCTAATTTTAGAAATACCTCCCCAGTGGGTCCTCTCATAAAATACAAGCAGCTGTATTTCTCTCCCCAGGTGAGAACAGTGAGAGGTGCATCTTTTTCACTGAATGTACTGCCCTTCACTTGAAAAGTGTAAAAAAAAAAAAAAGAAGAAGAAAAAAGGCACATAGAACAAAAGATTCATCTTTCACCGTTTATCCTAAGTAGAAAGTTTGACATAACCGTGATATTGATTTGAAGTGTAGGGGCCCCGCGGCCCGGCCATCTGTGATGTGGCCCACAGGTGAGATGGACCAGTGAACAGCATGAAACGCTGATCTCTGGCCTGCTGTTACTTTTTAAAGCCGTTGGTCTTCAGTTAAACATATATGTTGTTTTGTTAAAGTCGTTTTCCTCAGTGTCTGTTGATATTTTGTAATGAATGACCTGTTATATTTCAGCACAATCTGTCGTTACTACGGTCATGTGACTCCTTCCTCTTTCTGGTAGATTGCATCAGCCGCCTTCATTTCAGGCTGTTGTTCAGAACAGTTAAGAGTCGGACACACACATTACTCCAAATCTAAACGTGGACATTTCTGTACTTAGTAACTGTCTTGTACGTTTTGGCCCAGTGCGCGGATGTTTATCACTTACGGTTAAAGTTTGATTCATGCCGTTTTAAAATTTCTAATTATAACAAATATTATTTTGTGGACATTTCTGCAGCACACAATCATACCAGCCTCATGGCTACTAGAACTTCAGTCCAGTCCTCCTAAAGTTGGACAGACAATCTGGGAGTTTGGTTTAGAAATGGTTTCTTCAATTTGCTTATTTTTACATTTGTAGTCTTATTTTAATTTACAAAATCTTTATGTCAGTTTTCTCCCATTTGTCTGTTAGAGGTTTTTCCAGGGCAAGGAAGCGAGGACACAGACTCCCTAGTTTGAAACTCCCGTGCTTTCAGACCGGCCTTAAAGGCCCGTCGCTGTAACAACTGCACTGCTCAGAATCACTTTTAATGTAGTTCAGAAACCACAACCAACTACATCAGGAGGACTTCCATGGAAATAGAAAAAAAACGCACTTCTTTCGTGGTAGGGTACAATTTCTAAAATTTAGAACCCAGCTTTTCCTTAACTGCAATTGGCTTCATCCAACCTGATGATGCATAAGTGGCCTGAATCTGATTTTTTATTTCTAATTATTATTTAAATATGCAACTCAGATTTGGGGTTTTTGTCTGCGTCTTTTCCTTTCTTTTCTTTTCAAGACAGTGTGAACGGAACAAATCTTATGGAATCTTATCTTTTTCCAGTCTGACCTCGGCCACCTTCATGTGTGGTCCTGAATCAGATCTGAATCCTGCTGAGGTGATCTTTCCTCCCCGAAGCATAAATGGCTCAGAGTTCTGTCAGAAATGATGGTGAAGTCAAACATGGAGGATTGTAGCAGACGACTGGGAGACGCGAAGCTCCGAAATGTAATAGAAAAATGGGGAAATGCTTTAATAAGATCCTGCTTTTTCCTTCTTGTCCATAAAAAGATGATGGACTTTCAGGACGCCACTTCTACACAGCAAACAATGCAGGAAATGAAACCTGCATGAATATTTCATTTATTTTGACGTTGATCTGGCATACCAATAATATTTCTCTGATGTTCATCGGCATCACTATTACGGCTTGTCACAGAACAGATCTTTTCACGCTGATATCAGATAGGGTCCGGTCCCCGCAAAAAGATCTCTTGAGAGAGAAAAAATCTGAATTTGATCACTTTCAGCTGTTGAGGAACATTTGCCACTGTTAGCTGAACTAAGACGCTGTTTTCTACATGATTTTGATTAGAGGTTAATTACAGGCATGTTTAAATGCATCATGGAACACGGGAATCATAATTTGAGTCGAATTACTTTCCACAATTTGTGGTTAATTACCTTTATCGCTCTGAATGTATTGACACGAGCACATTTCTGACATGCAGTAATACTAAAGATCCAAAAGTGGGGCGTTCCTCCTGTATTCTCAGTAAATCCAATATTTTCTAAATGATTATCTTTGCGGATTATGTTCAACATATAATTCTGGAGACCCGTGGGGACCGATTTTGCTTTTCATCTGTGGTCTGATTGGATTGGACTAAGATTATTTCAAACAGAAAATGAATCTCCTTTCCCTCAGACCGCTTATCTTAAAAACAGGAGGAAACGGAGTTAGCTGAGACTTTCATCTTTACCTTGTCTCTAGTTCTAAAGGCTGCAACAAGTTTGTTTCAGGAGATTTTTGTAAATGTTCTATTTAAGTTTATTTTTCTTTTGTGGTAAGATTTCAGGTCAGCCCAAATTCAACATCTTTTCTACCGAGAAGCTCACGTTAAATTGTGTGTGTTCAGACCGACACTCATCTGTATCTTACCCATCAATAAACGGCTCCTTTCTGTCTCCCTGCTCTCACTTCTGTCTCCTCGCTTTTCCCTCTGCCGGCTGTCCTGTCTACGTTTCTGCAGGCCTGTTAACACTGTTAGTGCATAATAACAGAACCATCGCCCACTGGACCTTCTCTCAGCCAGCCTAGCTGGTCGGGTCTGCCCTCCAAAGAAAAAGAAGGATCTTCAAACACAACAATGACATCTAGAAAGAAACCTGCTCACTAAAACTACAACTTAACTGCAACGCTCAAACCTGGATATAAATCTACAGGGTGCAGGATAATGTGTTTAAAGTTAATTATTATATTGAAGGGTAACTCTCAAATACTCTGGAACCACTTGTTTCTCATTGTTTTGCGCCCCTTCCCCTTCCTCCTGCTCAGACCTCGCCGACCTCACCTCCTTTTCCGTTCATTCGTATGATGAAAGCCTAACCATGATACAATAATCCCTGCTGTCATTGTTTTGCACCGGCGCAAGCAGAATGTTAGGATCAAAGTTAAATCTGCGGTTTAATTTCGACCACGACACCAAACCGAAACTGAAGTTTTCAGTTTCCAGACGGCCCTTTTGCCACACGATTCATATATATTTTATATTATTACCTAAGCTTCCAAGGAAGGAGGTTTAGTTTTCACACCTGTTTGTTTGTCTGTGAAGAATATTATGGAAAAATCGATGGATGGTTATGACTGCGATTTTACCCAGAGGTAGGTTTTGGCATATCCTATAGAGGATTACATTTTGCTGACATGTGTTTCACGGCGTTTAAGATAAAATAAAATGGAATAACAATTGGAGTAGTGACATCACACCCTGGCTGTGCGCTCTCTTTAAACCTGTCTTATTGATGCCTTTGATGTTCCTTTGGCGGTGGAGATGGGTGCTTTTAGAGAGTATTTGAAAGATTTCTTTGGTCAGCACCAGAGTTCTTGGACTGCATTCACACCAACCCCAAGCAAAGCGCGTCAAGGGGGTAAACGGGTCCATGATTCGGTTTTAGCAGGACAAGGCTGGGGTGAGCGCGACCTTAGAGGGAAATAACAGACATTAATGGAGAAATCTGCATCCTTGGCGGCGGTTTGCGCTCTCAGTGCTTTTCTGGTTTAATTTGATTTAAATATTAATGCTGTATCCCACATAACGTCACCAAAATGTAATTATTATAAGTATATGCCAAACTTACCTCTGGCTGAAATTACTTAAAAATCCTTCCATTAGGTTTTCTGTAATCTTGCTGACAGACAACAAGGAGGCAACAAGCAGCCATGACCCGCCTCTAAACAGGAAAAATCATTAGAGAACAGCATTTGGAACCAATGTGCCTTCAGCCTGAGCACCGCCCGGACTATTAAAGCGAAAATGATTATGGAAATTAGAATCTTTTTATCGTCTACAGGGCTTTTCTTGTGAACTGTGTTTTTATCCGGTAAGGTTTTCAGCTAGATCAAAGAAAAACCCCCGGCTTCGATGGTTTTTGTGTTTTTTCCTTGTTAATTTGCTGTGAAATCCTGAAATGTATTGTGGAAGAAGAAACGTGACACAATACATAATGACTTTTTTTTTATTTATGCAATAAAAACACCAGACTCTTAAGTTTCAAAACAGAAGAATATACCAAAAAGGGTCAATTATAGCGTTGGCGTTTTTGCTGTTTACTGTACTTACAGTACGATGATTCCAGCAGGTTCTTCTGAAATGAGAAGTCCCAGTGCCTTTCAGCGCTGAACATGAAACAGTGAGGATGAAATGAGCTCAGAGAGAAACCTTTGCACTCATCTGTCGGCTCACTTCCTTTGATGTCTTCAAACAGTGATGAAGGTCCCATTAAGGGCACAGCGTGTCCTTTTAAGGGTAAGATGGAGGGCGTTGGAGAATGAAGTAAGAGAGTGCAAATATAGACTAATGAACTCCTTCATGTTGATTACCGGCCTGCCGTTTAATCATGTGTGATCTGGTCAGAGTGGAAGTGCTGGAGCCTCAGCTGCTGCACTGACTGGTTTATTATCCCCTTCTTGAAGTGTGAAGTCAGTGGTCACACCAGAATTGAGAGAGCAGCAGCAAAGACGTCTAAAGAGAAACGCTAGCTGTGAAAGAGGCTGACTCTGCAGAACGAAGAACTAAAACAGTTATTCAACTTCTTCCCTGACATACTTTTGTGGCCTCATTCTGGTTTCAACCCAGTCCCAAACAGATCGAGTCAGTTTTAAATGATTGTAGAATCAGTAAGACGCAGTGGCATCACACATGGAGCGAAGATTGAGGTAAAGGTTGCATTAAGTACTCTGAGTTTGTACGTTTGACAGGCATTTTTACTCCGACTCCAACGGCCGTATCAGGTTTAAAGAACAGTTTTAGAGTCGTTTCTGCAAAGATCATTTTTGCATTTTGACTGTGTTGCTGAGTGGGATCTTTGATGAAACGCCCTCGCATGAATGGATATTATTTGAACATGTTTGTATATCAGCGTTGACCTTGAAAGGTTAGAGCACTAATTAGTGGTCAGGCAGACACACATGGAGCACCTCCAATTTTTTTTAATGGAGCAGTGTGCAGCAGAATCATGTTCCCAATGTGAATATGCAACTTTATTTAAATAGAGACGTTTTTCCAGTTGCAACGCGTCAAAAGGGTCTGAATCACAGCATGCCTGATATAGATAACACCAAATCTGGACTAAATCCGACCAACGGATGAGAAATTATGCCCGGGAAACTTTTTTAGATGAAGCTCCCCATAATGACTGAAAAATACATCCGACCGATCCACAAAATCTTTCCAGCTCTTCCTCTCACTAAAGTCTGTGGAGGTATAAGATTTCAAAAGGATCCATTTTTGATTCATCACGTTAAAAACAAAGGATCTGTGGACGCAGCACTGACAATGAATATCTTATAATATTCCCCATTTTTCAGAGATGTAATTAGCGCAAGGACCCTGTTGTATTTTAATGAGCTCTTCTGCATAAAAAACATTTCTATAAATGAATTTTGGGGGACATTCCCGTTCTCCTAACATCCTGATGCTCTGCAGACGCATCAGTCCTTGCAAAAAACGTTGTATTTTAAGGTTCTAACAAAAAGTGTGGTAAAATGCAGCACCTTCCTACTTTTAAATTTAGGTGGCCCCGCTCACTGTTTTTCTTTGGAAAGCCAACTCCAGTAACGTAAAGCACAACCGAGTGGATTGATTGGAAGCCCAGTGGCGTTTGGCACAGGTCTCGCCGGCGAGGGTTCGATCAATGCTCTGATTGCAGCTTTAATTTTTGTTTGTTTTTCCATTGTTTTCTTTAACCTTGAGCTGAAATCCTTGTTAAAGCCTTCAGGCTAAAACTTAAAAAAAACAAAACACGGTTCAACTTCTTCTGAAGACAAATGATTTAGATGCTTCAATACTTCACGACTACAGACCACTTTCCCAACTACCGTTCTTAAGTCAGATTAAACTACCGGGGACTTGTAATTATTCGCTTAAATGATTTTATAAACTTTTACGTACTGAGGCTGCTTTTGACAAGACTGTAAATGACCTCAGTAAGAGGAAATACATTTTATCATCTAAGGCACTATGTTGTACTTTATGTATGAAAAGTGCTGATTAGATAAAGCTCGATTGATTGATGTACCGCCAAAAGAGATGAGATTGTTCTGCGAAGCAAAATACATTCTTAATAATAATACTATAAAAATACATAATTGTAATAATAACCTGCAATAAACACAACCTACCTATTTATCAAACAATAGACCCTGTTCTATCACAGAGTAAAGACTATCTCACATGAATGTGATAGAGATTTATCTTATCTTATTTAATCTTATCTTATCTCTTATATCACATGAATGTGAGCGAGCTGAGTTCAGGCAGCCAGAGAGAGAGAGAGAGAGAGAGATGGCACTGCTGCTTGAAAATAAGACATTCCGACTTCAAAAAAAAAAAAAGTTTTGTTGTGTTGATCAGTTCTAATAATCTGGTAATTCTGGTTCCATGCTTCAATTTATTCACAAACTCTATGCTTCCCACTTGGCCGGGCTACTCTTTAAAAAGAGATTTTAAATCTCAATGAGGATTTTAATTGGCAAAATAAAGTATATAATATATCAATTAATAAGTTAATTTCCCGTTACTAAATATTGAAGGGATTTACTCACTTTCCTTTGATCGATTTCATTTTACATCGCTTTTAGTTTTAACAGTTAAACAGGAGGAATGTTCATTGAAATACCTGCAGTACCTTTGTGATCAGCTAGAGGTCAGTGTGAGACAGAACCTCCAGCCGGCACCATTCTAACCCTCCCAACCGAACACATCCATCACCAGCAGACAGTAAATCACGTGAATGTGAGTCTGCTGAGTCCAGGGTGCTGAAAGTTAGTCGCCAGCGGCACAATGATGTTATCTGTTTGTCTGTGATTTTGTGATTTTCCAGAAAACCTTACATTCAAGCCCTTCTTGAGTGAACCAGACACACGCACACACACACACACACAAGCGCAGTATGAGGGCCGAGTACAGGAGGAAAGAGTTATAATCCTACTGTATGCTGGATGAGATCATCAGACAACTGTTGAGTCACACAGATGGTAGACGGAGCGTTGAGACAGGTGCTGCTCTGATGAACTCGACAGGAGACGGGCCCGGGATGTTCTCGGCGGCCATGTTGGATGGATACCAGTAAACCAGTTGACATTAGCATTTACCAGCCACATGATTTCAGCACTCGCCCAGCTCTACCGGAGCTCCCCAGGGTTGTGTAGCGTACACTCGTGACAGCAATCCCTGATACGTAGAACGCTCTGTTCACACCATTATAAAAGCTGCTTTCTTTCCACGGGAACGGAGGGACTCCCTGAAGACTTGGTGGGAAAGCTCTTCGGGATTTGAGATGTAGAGGTGCAAAGTGACCGCGCCATTACGATAAAGGCATTTTAATTTGTTTAAAAGAGAGTGCTTTGAAGATTTCTTGTGACTTTCATCTACAGGAACCTGTTAAGCATACAGGGGTTTAGTCCAGGAGGCGGGCTTAAAAAACTCTGACTTAATCCCTTAGGTAAGGGTTGATCAACCCTGAGATGAGTGACTGAGTAACTTTGAGTTCTCAGTTTCAGAACAGCATATCTGAGTTTGTGCAATCAACTCTGAGTTTGTTAACTGTTGCAGGAGGAGAGTCAGAGCTCCGACGCTGTCGTTCACCGTGGCAACCAGTGAGACGCAATGGTTGCCGTGCTTCACGCCATTTGTGCAGGAAATATTAATGCGCTCACGTGAGTATATTTAAAAAGATAAATAAATGTTATGCTGTTTCATCAGAGAAGGAGAGAATACTTGAGCAGGGGAAAACTGCTGCCTGAGTGAATCTATCTGCTAGTTTTACCACATTTTCTCTGCTTGTTGTGAGTGAAAAGGCGGAATAATATTAAACAGATTATTATTTTAATTTATGGGCACTTATCATGAGAAAGTGGTTGAAAATAAAGAGCAAATACGGAGTTAATCCTGGGTGGACACAGAACTCACTGGAGGAATATTGTGTTTAATCTGAGAACGCTTCGAGATTCCCCCTCCCCCTTTGGGCGTGAGTGTGAGCTGCTGCCACCGCGACCCCTGACCCGATAAACCTTGATGGATGTCGGATAGGTTTTTGATTATACCTCACTTTGGTGTTAATCATATTTATAATGTCAGTCAGTGGCTGTTTTTTCACTAGCTTTGATATCAAACTCAATATTCAACAATGTTGCGCACGAGGGGCCTCTCTGAGAAATAAAAAAATACGGAGAGCAAACAGAGACTTTGCTGAGATGTGAGAGACGTCCGCGGTGTGAGATGTTTGAGGTGCTCGGCTGGAGAACGGCATTCAGATAAATCGTGGAATGAAAGCTCCTGACATCAATCCATTATATGACAAATAGTTGACGGACACGTCACGTCTGACGGCTCTGCTTCGGGCTCAGAAAGGGGTGGAGTCACGAACAAACTCAGGCTTTGCTGAAGTAAACCTGCCAGTGAGCAGGTTAGGTTCAAAGAGGAAGTTACCATGGTAACTGACTCAGAGTTTAACTTCTACCGCTTTCTAGAACGAAAAACCCAGAGTTTTCCTAACCACAGGATTAACAAACTCAGAAGTTCCCCGGGTCACAGTACCATCATGGAACAGATATGGGTTTGAAAAGGAAGAAAAAGCTCCAAGACATTCAAGTTTGTTAGAACCAATGACCAACAAATCAGCATTTGGAATAACAGGTGGCTTTAAGTCAGAGGGTTGAGCGGCCGTCCCCCAACTGGGATCCCAGGGTTCAAGCCCAACCCCCTGACGCCACACACAGTGGGTATTTGTGCAAGACCCTGACACCTCAGCAATTACAATAAGAATATAACCAGCCGAGATACCAGCACAAAGAACACTCTGCAGACCGAAGCAACAGATCAGTTCAATCAGGAAGACAAAAAGATGCACCGTTAGAGATCCGATGTTGTGGTCAGCTGTGTCACACCTTCATTGTCAGCCTTTCTTCTCGCTGCTGTCTTTTGAAATTGTTCTTCTAGGTTATTCCTGCTGCTGCGTTTATCCGCAGCACCCAGCTCCCTCCTTACCACCCACTCTTTGCAGATTCCCCAACTTCAGTACTTCATCGGTTTAAGCAGGGCCATCAGTCACCACCACCACCAATACTTGGACTCCATGGGAGAAGCTGCTCAGGGAAAATGTACTTCCATCCCAAACTCCCTGAAGAGTCTAAACGCCAAAGACTCTGTCTACAGATCTACATCACCTGCTGTAACAAACAATCATTCTCATTCACCTGATTGTTGTTCTATGAACAGGAGCGGGTTAGTCCAATGGAAGGGATGAAGAACATTTCCTTCAAACATTCAAGGATGGAAAACTATCATATAGTTTTCAATAAAAGTAATATTCACTCATAAAGATATTTGACCATGTATCGGCCCAGTACCAAGTAGCCTCCCAGATGACCTCAGAACCCCTCCCCCTGTGTGTGTGTGTGTGTGTGTGTGTGTGTGTGTGTGTGTGTGTGTGCGTGTGTGTGTGTGCGCGCGCTCAGTGGTGAAGATGATCGGAAGATCTGTGGTTGATTTACTCCACCCCTCCCCCACCCTCCCTCCATTTTCCTCTCACCCACAGCCATTGGTGTCGAGGGGGAAGGGAGAAGTCAGGGGTGGTGGTGGTGGTGGTGGTGGGTGGGGGTAGAGGGCACGTCATTAGTCAGTGGGGGAAAAAAAGAGCCGATTGAGCGGCACACACACACACACACAAATACACACATAGAAGATGCAATGTGAGTGAGCGGTGACATCAGTGTTTTCCGATGCTCTATTGACTCTCAGTAGAAAGCTCCATTACAACCAAAAACTGGAAAAACACAGATATAAAGAATAACGGCAGTCCTGAAAGGATTGAACTCTTCAACACTTCCACCATCTGCATCTCTGACTCAACACCCAGTCCGCAGAGCAGATCTGAAATCCAAAAAATAATGATGGAAGGCTCGTTTCCTTCCTATATCCTCATCCGCACAGGCACACGCACGCACACACACACACACACACAGAGACACACACACACAGAGAGAGAGAGAGAGAGAGGAAGAGCATAATGGCATTCATTCAACCTCACTTCCTCCTCCGGCTGATGAGAGGATGTTCTGTATGTTTCTGACATAATGAGAGTTTAGGAGGACAATTCCAGCCTTTCTTCATGATTTTAAATATTTCTGGTTCTGGTGTGTTTGCAGCTGCTCCGAGTAACAAACTGAGATTGTATTCGGTCAGGCTGTGTGGTTGATGAGAGACATAAGAACATAAGACAAAGACAAATGTCCTCCTACTCTAAATGGGTACCGGGGTGTTTGTAAACTGGGTAACGGGGGGCACTGCACCCTCTCACCATCAGCAAGTGCCATCTTCCCAAAATGACGATTAATCCTTAAATGCCATACATTTTTCTATTACACGACATCTAATCTTCCTTAAAACAACCCTTTGTATGTAAAATATCAAAATATAGCCGGAAAACAACATGTCTGTTCATTAAAACTGGTATGATTACTCCAATAATATCAAAATCGTGACAAACTTTTGAGTGTAAGGCGGCTTCAACAACTTTGACTTCCGAGTATCTCCAAGGTGGTGGTGTCGTTCTCGCGCCAGTGATGCCATCTCCTCCACCGACCTTTTGTTCCTGAGGGCTTGATAAAGCTCATAAACAGGATCAGCAGACTTGTGAGATTCCGCCGTCACCTTTCACGCCCGGCACAAAGCAGAAGAAGTTCAACTGTGGGTAGCACTGCTGCCTCCGACTCTTCTGGAGATCCGTGTCTAACATCGCTGTGGTGGAGGTTTCTCTTCTCCCTAAGGCTGCTTTCATGCAGCCACAATGGAGGGTTTGTGAGAATGAACTGTTCTTTTCAGGTCCGGCCACCCACGGCATCTCAGTGGGGTTCAGGTCTGGACTTTGACTGGACCACTCCAACTCCATCCAGAGGTGGACTCACTCTTCTGCTTGAGATCTTTGTCTTGCATTCATTCATTTTCATTCCATTAGAAGTCTTGGAGATAAAGTCAGAGAGGCCAGACTGAGATGGTTTGGACGCGTGAAGAAGAGGAGCAGTGAATCTGTTGTAGAAAGACGCTTGACATGCAGCTTGGGCTTCTCCTGCCTAAGAGGACATTTATGGATGTGGTGAGAGAGGACATGCAGTTGGTTGGTGTGACAGTGGAAGAGGCGGGGATTGTTCAGCTAACCCTTTGTGTTATGGATATATTTGTTTAATACGCCGTACACACAGAAACATCAGAAATCAGGAGGTGTTGAAGTACTTTTTCACAGTTCTGTATTTTTATACAGTTTTTCGGACCGACTGCTTTTACTTGTAAATACAAACTAACATTTCTTGCATCAGAGGGAGAAGCAGGTTCCGCCTGTAAAGTGCTTTGACCGAAGGTTCTTTTCCAAGAACACAGTAGAGTTGACCTCTGACCCCTCTGACTATTAATAGCCTAACCCTAACCCTGACTGGACCACAGATGGATCATGAGAACTCTCAAAGTGCCAAATATCATCTGAAATATAAATTACCCAGCCAGCAGATCAAACATACATTAGAAACAATATATGTTTTTAAAGTTAATAAGTTAATAACTTATTAACTTTAGAAACTATATATTTTTTTAAACTTTATAGGTATGAAACAATATAAAACAAACATTAGAAAAGAATGTTGGTTTTAAAGTTAATAAGTATGAAACTATTTGAAATAAACTTTTGAAAAATTATTTGTTTATAAAGTTAGTTAGTATGAAACAATATGAAACAAACATCAAACAATATTTTTTTTAAAGTTAATAAGTATGTTTATAGGTATGAAACAATATGAAATGATTTAGACACAACATTTGCAGCAGTGCGCTGCGTCGGGACGTCTCCACCCCCTGCAGCTGTTTTTACAGAGGTGCTCTCCTTCCTGGGGTCACAGCCAGTATCTGTTTTTTTTCTGCCTCCTCCTTTTGCTTCTTCGGCGCTCTTTGAAGGTTCAAACCCGAGAAGCCAGCATCATGGAGAGTTTGACAGCTGTCTCGCTGATAAAACCCTGGCATGCAGCCTCCACCAGGTGAACACTGGCTTTTCAGCCCGCCTCTTGGCATCAGCTCTGAATATTTCAGATGTTCCCTTTCATGAGCTGCTGCCATTCCTTCTTCCCGCGGTGAACTGTGAGCTCAATAAGGAGGACCCTCTTCTCCACCACAGACCACAGGACTACATCCGGCTGAAGAGTGGTTGTGGTGATCTCTCTTGGGAGGGTGAGCTGCCTTCTGAGGTCCAACAATGTCTGCCATTCCATGCTGGTTCTGGGTAATGTGGGCCTCTCTTTTGCCGATGCAGATATCTATTTCCAACATTAAAGTTTTTGAAGTCACACATGAATTTTGTATGGTATTTAATCAAAAAATACATAATAGTCTTTGTTGTGAATGCAGCATCATCATCTTAAAAGTGCTGTGACACCACAGAGATAAAATACAAATAAAAACAGAATAGAAGTCATAAAATATTTGTCTCTTATGATCTGTATTTTTATTCTTTTTAGATTTGAATCATGGAATCATGCCTGAAGAACATATCATTCAAAGATTAGTCCATCTTCAGGTGTCCGTAAGTCCCTCCATATTTCTGTCTGTCTGGCTACTCTTCTCTCCATCATTCCTCTCCCAATCGATGGCTGATGTCAGGATGAGGTAAGTGATGACTTCACAGCCATTAAGCTATATGATAGGCTCACACAGTGCTATCAGCAGCCGCTGCTGGTAATGAATGGACCCGAGACACCCAGGTCATATTTCACTGCTCCTTCTTCTCTCTCTCATACACATTCACACACGCGCACACACACACGCACTCCCACACAGACACGTACACACCCACACTCACACACCCACACGCCTACACATTTACACACGCATACACTCACTCTACCACGCGCGCACGCACACACCTTCACACTCACAGACACACACACTCAGGCCAGTGAGGATCTCCTATCTCCGGCTGCAGAAATGGATTTTTTTCCCAGCAGACCTCTCTGATTCATATCTCTATTGATTTAGATGAGGAGATGAACTGAATGGGACGCAATGAGAACGGCCCCAGAAATAAATGAGAAGTTAATCAAATTAATTTGTTAGAGATACACACATTGAAACACTTATACAGTACGTATGTATGTGTGTATATAAATATATATATATATATATCCTCATTGCAGTAGCTGTAGTCTAAGATGAATTATAAGATATGACAGCTGTCATGAATCAGAGCGCTGAAGGCTGTCATAATAAAAATGGTGGTGATACAGAACCTCAGCTGTTTCCACTGCTGACTGGTTTGCCTGCTCATCATATCAGTCTAGTTCTGGAATTTCTCCAATCAGGAGGAAACAGGTTAGAAAACTGATGAAACTGGAATGGCACTCAATTCCAATTTCCATTCATTGGTTTTTGCATAATCCTGCAGAAAAATCGACAAACAGACACAGTTGCAAATATAACTTACTTGATGTAAGGACGTCACGCCTTATTGAAATGTATCACAAGTAAACATGGCATTATAATAAACAAAACAATTACTTTTTATAACAGAATACAAACTCATGACGGGAGCCGGAACGTAGGATCACGTTTCTACCTATCGGACAACAACCTGCTTTTCTAATTCCAGCTTCGATATGATTGACTTCCAGCTCAGCATCAATACCTTACTAAGAAATAAAAAAATAAAAAATCACCCTCGTTGTTGAAGTAGTGAAGGAGGAGGATTTAGCGTGAGCAGGTGTGGTATGGGACGACAGGTTTTCCACTCTAAAGACTTACAGTAACATCATGGCAAAGACTCTTTAAGAAATTGTTCCTTCTAATGACTCAATGTACACACTCAATGTACACACATTTATTTACTCAGTATTATTAAATAACCGGTGACACAGAGATGGACCCACGTCCCAGAGTTCACCATCTTCATCCTGTCTGAAGATGGCCTGAGGCCACAGAACTCTTCTTTCAGGCCACTAATATTTATATCCCCATAAATTCTGGGATACTATGGAACTGTCATCGTCGTATCTGCCACCACAGATCCTTCGTGTTAACGGCATAACTCAAAAAAAATTTCATGGATCATTTTCAAATTCTATACCGACATAGACCGTCGTACGAGGAAGAACTGGATGGATTTTGAGAGAAGTCAGTTACATGTTTCCGACACTAGGGGGATCTCTATTTCTAAAGGTTTCGGGGCCTTTATTTTCTCAACCTTTGTTCCAGTTTGGTCCAAATTGGGTGCATTTGAATCGACTTGAGGCGATCAATCTTGGATGCATGATATTTAAGTCCAATAGTTATTTTACTCAATAGGGGGAGGTTTTTTACGAGAAACACCATTTTCTCGTAAAATGTTCATTGGCTTTCATCCACAAAAATACTTGGTTGTCTTGTAAATTGTATTGACAACTTTGTTTTTTCATGGTTCTGGGTGCACGGCCCAACCCTTGAGTCTGACAGAAAACACAACTTTTAGTGTTACTCGCCAAGATTTAGTTACGATATGACACAGAAAGGAAGCAAAACCTTAAAAGCCCAAAGAAGAACAGACAAAACGTGAGTGCAGATATAAATCATAGTGTTATGGTGCTTTCACATCAAACGTAATGCTGCATTATTGCACCGCACAATTATGTCATATAAGTCAAGTTTGAGGGTCTTGTTGTATTTTATGATCCTTAAGGAAATGCAACGGATTGATTACGGGAAAATAAAAGAGGCCACTGAGATTTTCGACGCAATAAAAAGGCTTATGTGGGAATTGTAAAAGTTCCCTTTTTCAAAATTGAATGGATTTTGCATCTTTTATAATCTTATTCAAACTTTTACGTATGTGAAATATTCTTCTGATGGACTTTGAGAAAAATACCAAGGATTTGAAATACAAGTCTGATCGTTGAGCCTCCAGTAAGTAGGTTTACATTGACAACCTAATTCCGATTAGGCTGTCATACAAATACAACTCAAACAGCTTTCTCTTTGAGTTGTATCTGCGCATGCGTAATAGAAAGTTTTTTCAGCGCCGTGACGCATTTTAAATACGGCGACTTCAGAACAGTATCGGTCTGCGTAGGAGAGTGATTTATTCATTGCAACTTTGAAATATTTTAACATTTTTGGACGGTTAGATGGGCGAAAAGTCACTTCTGCCGAGCTCACCGAAGCATTATCGCCACCTTATGAACGGGAGTGTGGATCTTCTGCGCATGTGTGAAGGCGTTTCCGATTAGGTGAGTTGATGCATGTAAACACCGGGTCGGAAAATATCACAACTCATGTAAACATGCGACCGACATTGCTATTTGGGAAAGGTTTAATTCGTTAAGGACAAAAGTGTCCCATGTAAACCCACCACCGTGTCGTGAAAGCCAAAGAGTGCCGAGATTCATCAAACGTCACACGCCTAGACGTCAGTATAACGTTGATTTTGACATGGAGGACAAACTTAAAAAAAACAGGCAATATTCAGAGGACAAACGTAAAATCCCAAAACAGGGGAGGCCAGAAGCGGTAATAGCTCACAGACCCACTTTAGAAGCGCTGACATGCAGGACAAGGTCTTCGGCTAGCATAGAGGGGCGGCCAAACACAAATTACAACGGGCAGAGGATAATGAGACACAGGTGATAACAATCACAGCACGTGGGGAGCAAGAAGTCTGAAACAAGGGAGAATGTAAGCCAGAAGACAGGAAACGGATGCCTGAAAATACTGACAAAATAAGGAACGTGTTTGAGTGTCTTCCAGAGCAAATGATGAAACATCTAAAATCTAGAAGATCTTATTTGTCTTTCCAGTCAGCGTTAATCGTCGGGTCAGCCCGATGAGGTGATGCTGAATGAATGACCTTTATATTGTGTGTGCGGACTATTGATGCACCGCTCCCACGTCATGTTTATACCATTTGTCTCCATTGGAAATAGAGAAAGACTTGAAACCCCGACCAAACAGGAGACATCTGGACCGATGTCCTCACTCATTCTCCTCTCCTGCTCCTTCAAACCCCGCCCGTCCTCCTCCTCCAAGCCTCCCTCCGCCCTCTCCTCTCTTTCTTTCATGCTCCCGCTGCTACACTCTGGGGGCTATCAATCATGAGAGCCGTGACAGCAGTCAGGCTGTAGGTGGCCACGCTGAGGGCAGATGGCTCTTTATCACTGGAGTCCTGGCCTCTCCATGACAACCGCGGAGAGCAGGAAGTGACACATCTCGCCGAATGGACAGGAGACACAAGCACGAGAGTAACAGATGAAAGGGTGAGGAGAGGAGGGCGATAGTGTAGGATGTACAGAACTCATCTCATTTGACTTCATTCTCTCGTCTGCTCTTTGATGGACTTTTAGTCGCATCACTTGTTGAAAATCTTCAGTCAACTTCTGTATTTTCTCTGATGACAGTGGTGCTTTATTGTTTATCATCCTTTATAAAACTCTCCTGTACTTCGCGTCATACTCCGTATTTCTGTCTGTCTCTGCAGTAGAGACACTGAGGCTACGATCACACTGCCAGTCCTCCTGCTCAAATCCAAATTCTTTTTCTTGGATGAGATTTTTTTGAGTAGCTACATTACCTTTAAAATGTGGCCTATAACAGACTCCAAAATGAAGAGTTCCCCGCCCTAAACTGACCTGCATGCTCAGAAGAACAACAACGATGTCTGCAGGTTGTCAATACAGACTCAAAATTGAAGCCACTAAAGTTAGTTTTAATGCTTTCTTTTTAAAGTGACAGTGTTAATAGTGTCGGTAATAGTGCTTACTGTGTTATTTATAGTGTCAATAGTGATGTTAATAGTGTTTATAGTGATGTTTATAATGTATATTGTGATATTTATAGTGTTAATAGTGATCTTTATAGTGTTAATAGTGATGTTCATAGTGCTTATTGTGATATTTATGGTGTTAATAATGATCATGGTGCTTATTGTGATGTTTATAGTGTTAATAGTGATCTTTATAGTGTTAATTATGATGTTCATAGTTCTTATTGTGATGTTTATAGTGTTAATAGTGATGCTATGTGATGTTTATAGTATTAACAGTGATGTTAATGGTGTTCATAGTGATATGTGATGTTTATTATGATAATAGTGTCTCAAGTGATGTTTATAGCGTTTATAGTGGTGTTTATAGTGATTTTATCTGATATTGATAATGTTTATAGTGTCTATAGTGACATTTATATTGTATAATGATGTTTATAGTGTTTATAGTTTTTATAGTTATGTTTATAGTAGTGTTTATAGTGACAGTTACAGTTTATAGTGATTTTTATAGAGTTAATAGGGATGTTTCGTGTGAAAATTGACTCCCGCCTGTACAGATTTTTGATGAATGTTGATGGAAGGTGATTTAAGGTTGCCTGAATTCTGATCTGAAGCTTCAGATTGAGGTCTTAATGCAAAAGATCTGTGTCTGTGTCTGAATTAGGACCACATCTGGATGAGGCCCAAATTGGCTCTGATTCCATGTGGTTTGTGTTGTTCACACTGACATGAAAAAGACGCAGATAAGATAAGATCTGATTTTTCCTGCTATCTGAACGTAGCCTGAGTGAATTGATTCAAGTAAATGTGGTTCCACGATCAAAAGTATTTTTTTCCCCTCTCTGGTCTCTGGATGTTTTGTGTCGCACTCATTTTGCGACCCTTCGTAGTCGTATCAGCCCTATTTATGCTAATTTGGGTCCCTTAGTAATTGTATATCTCTTTGAAGTAGATGTACATGTTTTTGTGACATTCAGAGGAATTCTGTCTCTCATTTCAGTCATTTTGCAACTCTTTATAATAATAATTAGGGTAGTGTATAGTTGTTTTTTTCTCCTTTTGTTAGCAGATTTACATCAGTTTTTGCGTTCGTTTGGCTTTCTATGTGGCTTTGATTTCTTTTTTTTAAATTTCCGCTCACGTCAGAGTAAATTTGCATATTTTCCAAAAACATTTATAACTAAATTTTAGATTTAAATCTAACCTTTGGAGCTAAATTTGGCATAATTTTGCTGCTAAAATCAATATGTTCTACTTTCACAAACGTAAAAGTTAAGAACTGTTGTCAACGTGTGGACACTTGAATGCATGACTTTTTTAAAATGCAAAAAGAAAGCAAAGCTGTTTTCTGACGGCTCATCCTGGTTTCTTTGCTTGGTATTTTGACTCCCGTGATGGTATCAAAGTTTCTTCTACGTACCAAACTGCCTGTCAGCTATTTCTTTAATAAATCACTGACGTCATCCTGTTTCCTAAAGCATCTGAAATGTTCCTGGTTAACAGACAGATGTTCTCCAGAACCTTTCAAACAGACGTTACTTATCCAGCCTGTTCTGCTGCATTGTCTGAACCACTGACTTCTGCCATGTCTCCGTCACTCCACCCTACTGCTGCTCCTGTAGGTGAGGAGATAAGGCTTTGTACCACAATATTGCAGGATTTCTCCTTTTTTTATTCAAACTGGATCAACTTTCAGAGCTGGATTAAATCACATTTGGAGCACCAGTGACTTTCACTGCATCAGGATTCTGTGTGGAGGATTGAGTCACAATGAATGAGGCCGAATGTCACCCAGTGCCACAGTAAGGCCCATGGATGTGTTTTTAATGGGGTGGACTACACTTCTACAGTGCGTTTCCACCTTAATGGACTAAGTGCTTAATAATTGTACGCTCATACACACATTCACACATGCACTCCCACTCCAGTGGCGATAGAGCCGCTACTCAAGGTGCTGGCCTCTCCATCAGTCAGCGTCCGGCCCAAGGACACTTTGATAAGTGAGCAGGAGGTACTAGGGCACAAAAGAGCTGGATAGCCTCCATTGTTGTCGTATCCCAGAAGAGTACACCGTGTATGTGAATATAATCCCAGAGGCACTCCAGCGATGTACTATTTCAGGAATAAACACATCACCGCTTACAGAATTATTCCAATGGAAGCGGCTGAGGCGGAGATGGTCGGATCTTTACTCTACTTCTAGGAAAACGATAGAACTCACTGATCCCAGTTTGTGTTTTTATCACCTGTGAAAGTTGTGCATTCAAACATTTAAAAGTGACATTTTTCTATGGAGCATGTTGATACATGGGATCAGGAACACTTTGTAACACCGTTGTCAGTCAAATCAGGTCAATACTGCATCTACAAACAAAGTTAAGAATCTGCCACGAAGAACTGGCCGTGGGAGACAGACTGGGAAAAGTAGGGGTGTTAGTGCCCATGGGTAACTGTCACATCTGTGCTGGTATGAGAGGTGTTAGTGCCCATGGGTAACTGTCTCATCTGTGATGGTATGAGGGGTGTTAGTGCCCATGGGTAACTGTCTCATCTGTGATGGTATGAGGGGTGTTTGTGCCCATGGGTAACTGTCTCATCTGTGCTAGTATGAGGGGTATTAGTGCACATTGGTAACTGTCTCATTTGTGCTAGTATGAGGGGTGTTAGTGCTCATGTGTAACTGTCTCATCTGTGTTAGTATGAGGGGTGTTAGTGCCCATGGGTAACTCATCTGTGTTAGTATGAGGGGTGTTAGTGCCAATGGGTAACTGTCTCATCTGTGATGGTATGAGGGGTGTTAGTGCTCATAGGTAACTCTCATCTATGCTAGTATGAGGGGTGTTAGTGCCTATGGTTAACTGTCTCATCTGTGCTAATATGAGGGGTGTTAGTGCCCATGGGTAACTCATCTGTGTTAGTATGAGGGGTGTTAGTGCTCATGTGTAACTGTCTCATCTGTGTTAGGATGGGGGTTGTAAGTGCTCATGGGTAACAGTCTCCTCTGTGATGGTATGAGGAGTGTTAGTGCTTATGGGTAACTGTCTCATCTGTGCTAGTATGAGGGATGCTAGTGCCTATGGTTCACTGTCTCATCTGTGCTAGTATGAGGGGCGTTAGTGCCCATGGGTAACTGTCTCATTTTTGCTAGTGGGTATTAGTGCTCATGGGTAACTTTCAAATCTGTGTTAGTATGAGGGGTGTTATTGCTCATGGGTAACTGTCTCATCTGTGTTAGTGCTCATGGGTAACTGTCTCATCTGTGATGGTATGAGGGGTGTTAGTGCTCATGGGTAACTTTCACATCTGTGTTAGTATGAGGGGTGTTAGTGCTCATGGGTAACTGTCTTCCATGTGCTAGTACGAGGGATGTTAGTGCCTATGGTTAACTGTCTCATCTGTGCTAATATGAGGGGTGTTAGTGCCCATGGGTAACTGTATCATATGTGGTGGTATGAGGGGTGTTAGTGCTCATAGGTAACTGTCTCATCTGTGCTAGTATGAGGGGTATTAGTGCTCATGGGTAACTTTCACATCTGTGTTAGTATGAGGGGTGTTAGTGCTCATGGGTAACTGTCTCATATGTGCTAGTATGAGGGATGCTAGTGCCTATGGTTCACTGTCTCATCTGTGCTAGTATGAGGGGTGTTAGTGCCCATGGGTAACCTGTCTCATCTGTGAAGTTATGAGGGGTGTTAGTTCTCATAGGTAACTCTCATCTATGCTAGTATGAGGGGTCTTAGTGCTCATGGGTAACTTTCACATCTGTGTTAGTATGAGGGGTGTTAGTGCTCACGTGTAACTGTCTCATCTGTGTTAGGATTGGGGTTGTAAGTGCTCATGGGTAACAGTCTCCTCTGTGATGGTATGAGGAGTGTTAGTGCTTATGGGTAACTGTCTCATCTGTGCTAATATGAGGGGTGTTAGTGCCCATGGGTAACTCTCATTTTTGCTAGTGGGTATTAGTGCTCATGGGTAACTTTCACATCTGTGTTAGTATGAGGGGTATTAATGCTCATGGGTAACTGTCTCATCTGTGTTAGTGCCCATGGGTAACTGTCTCATCTGTGCTAGTATGAGGGGTGTTAGTGCTCATGGGTAACTGTCTCATATGTGCTAGTATGACGGATGCTAGTGACTATGGTTCACTGTCTCATCTGTGCTAGTATGAGGGGTGTTAGTGCCCATGGTTAACTGTCATCTGTGATTGTATGAGGAGTGTTGGTGCTCATGGGTAACTGTCTCATCTGTGGTAGTATGACGGATGTTAGTGCCAATGGGTAACTGTCTCATCTGTGATGGTATGAGGGGTGTTAGTGCTCATAGGTAACTCTCATCTATGCTAGTATGAGGGGTGTTAGTGCTCATGGGTAACTTTTACATCTGTGTTAGTATGAGGGGTGTTAATGCTCATGGGTAACTGTCTCATCTGTGTTAGTGCTCATGGGTAACTGTCTCATCTGTGACGGTATGAGGGGTGTTAGTGCTCATGGGTAACTATCTTATCTGTTCTAGTATGAGGGGTGTTAGTGTTCATGGGTAACTCTCATCTGTGTTAGTATGAGGGGTGTTAGTGCTCATGGGTAACTGTCTCATATGTGCTAGTATGAGGGATGTTAGTGCCTATGGTTAACTGTCTCATCTGTGCTAATATGAGGGGTGTTAGTGCCCATGGGTAACTGTATCATATGTGATGGTATGAGGGGTGTTAGTGCTCATAGGTAACTGTCTCATCTGAACTGGTATGA
Organism: Lophius piscatorius; assembly: GCA_009660295.1. Lineage (NCBI taxonomy): Eukaryota > Metazoa > Chordata > Actinopteri > Lophiiformes > Lophiidae > Lophius > Lophius piscatorius. The sequence continues at coordinate 282,625 of VRLP01000233.1, forward strand.
GGGGTATTAGTGCTCATGGGTAACTTTCACATCTGTGTTAGTATGAGGGGTGTTAGTGCTCATGGGTAACTGTCATCTGTGATTGTATGAGGAGTGTTAGTGATCATGGGTAACTGTCTCATCGGTGCTAGTATGAGGGATGTTAGTGCCTATGGTTCACTGTCTCATCTGTGCTAGTATGAGGGGTGTTAGTGCCAATGGGTAACTGTCTCATCTGTGATGGTATGAGGGGTGTTAGTGCTCATAGGTAACTCTCATCTATGCTAGTATGAGGGGTGTTAGTGCCTATGGTTAACTGTCTCATCTGTGCTAATATGAGGGGTGTTAGTGCCCATGGGTAACTCATCTGTGTTAGTATGAGGGGTGTTAGTGCTCATGTGTAACTGTCTCATCTGTG